>WURT03661646.1:0-13682 GCA_009936505.3 Holothuria glaberrima
TGTGCTGAGGGACCACTCCTAGTCAAGAGTGAATTTCACTCGGAGTGGAGTGAAAATTCATTCCAAATAGAGCAATAATTCACACACATGGAATGAAATATCGCTCCATTTGGAGTGAATTTGCACTCCACTCCGAGTGAAATTCACTCTTGACTAGGAATGGTCCCTCTGCACACTTTTTTGGAGTGAATTTCACTCTTTTGTTTTTAGAGTGTAGGAACATGTAGTCATCGTAGTGACGAAACCAGGGCTCATAGGTATTAATCAACGCCAGCTTGTGTCTTGTACGTTTTTACAGTTGAATTTGTTATCTTGCATAATACAATGATAGTTTAGTCATACTCTATTTGAATTGTGTTGTGTGATTTATTCTTGATACTCTGCTTTGTTGTCTGCTGCTGCTGCTTTTAACATTATTTTATTGATCCGATTGTTGGTGGGTAGGGTTTCCTAGATCCAGCTTTTGCCGATCACTCTCTGTGACGAATTGATAGTAGCAGAGGTTTACATTTTGAATATTGAGAAAGGGTGTAGGCGAAAGCGGTGTAATTTGTACTACTTAAACGACTTGAAAAAAAAAATGAAAATTGAAAAACGAGAAGGTAAATATAAAAACACCAGTAGCATGGCTTTGATATGCTAATACTGATTAAAGAATAAATTAGCCGGAATATGCATATAGGCCTACTGGGTAAAACTGAATTTAAAGAAATATTTTCTAATGGTCCAAATTACAACTTCAAGTGTGTAATATGAGCCACGTTGAACTTTTACGAGTGTTATATGGACCAGTCCTCAAGTGTAATTTGAACCACACCGTACAAGTACTACACATGCTGAACCTGTGGTTCAAATTATACAGTGGACAGATCCATTCATTCTTATGTCATGTGACTGCCGGACTAGGCTCTTCAATTCACTTGTATCACATTTAGGTTGAACAAAAAAGCTGCCGAAACAATTGTTCAGACAACACCCTTTCAAGCAAGTCATCAAAAAAGAAGCAATATTAATGTCCAAAAATAGCTTCAAAATTTATCATTTGGGAAAAATAAGGTTACATTTAACATACAAATTTGCAGCTAACATATAGGACGTTACCGTATTGAGACCCCTTTCATATGGTAAAGTGGAATGCTGCCATCTATTCGGCAACTGCTCGAAATCATAATAATGACAATTATTATTTTATAAGTCGAAAACCGGTTTACAAAGAGAAAACAGTAGACATGATAAGGCATAAAATTAAATCGTCAGGATTTGCCCGGCATGAGGGCTAGCTTTCACAGCCGGGGTTAGGGGTGTTATTGGAGAACTAAATTTTTTACAACAATCTTCACTAATATGCATAGCACGTGCATTGTCAAGTTACAACATTTCACCCATCAAGACCTTATCTTTGTATGATGTCATAATATAACTGTCTTAACGTAGCAAATGGTTCAAAGAAATAACTTAAACTTTTATACAAATGTTATCAACCGCCCAAGCCCAATAAAGTATACCATGGCAACTAGTACGGTTTACCTTTCGAAAATATTTCTTTTCATTTACTTGTTTCTCCACATAAAAACAGTTTAACTTAACATATTTACAGAATAATGAGAAGTGAAAGGAAGTTTAACTAAAAGCAGAGGGCATGTCGAGAGTGCACGCCCTAAAATAAATGAATATACTGCAATAACGGAAGGAATCAAACAGCCAAAAAGGCTTAGTGATTCCTTGCCGAAAGTAAATAAAAGTTATTTATCTTTTGCATCTTGAGCTATTGCATTTACCAGCCATTTCCACTGTTTCCGCTTCTCACCTCCAGTGACCTCATATAACCTTTGACCTCGATCAACAACAATATGGTTCATCTTCTGATTATAACGCATCTACATGACGAGTGCGAAAAGTATACATGCACCATACCTTGAGATATTGCGTTTTCAAGGTTTCCGCTTTTAACCTCGGGTGGTCTCACATGACCTCTGACCTCTACAAAAAACTAAAGAATTCTTTCTCTTAACATGATAAATTTATAAACCAAGCATGAAAAGTATCTACCATTCCTGCATCGAGATATCGTGTTAACAAGGATTTTAGTTTTTATCTCCTAGTCACTTCACATCAAAATGACTTTTACCTAAACCAAAAACAATAATGTTCTTCCTCTCAATATGATATATCTATATAGCAAGTATGCAAAGTATTCATCATTCCTACCTTGAGATATAGTGTTTACAAGCAATTTCCAATGCTCTCGTATAAGTTTACCTTTGGTGACCTCAGATAACATTCAACCTCTACTAAACACATTATCGTTCATTTTCTGACTACAACACATCCACATGCAAAGTATTAAAGTATCCATGCTGTCTACCTTGAGATATCGTGTTTAAAAGGCTTTTGCTATTTGACCTCTGTGACCTCACGTGACCTCTAACCACCACCAAAAACAACAGGATTCTTCCTATCAATGTGCTTTATCTATGTGCAAGTATGAAAAGTATCTATCATTTCTATCGAGATGTCAGTCGAGTTTAAAGCAGTTTCCAATGTTTTCGTTATTTAACCTCCCGTGACCTCACACCTTTGACCTCTACCACAAACAATAGCGTTCCTTTATGACTAAAACGCACCCAAATGCAAATTATGAAAATCATCCATACTCCCTATACCTTGCGATATCGTGTTTATTTTTTATTTTTGACCTCTAGAGACCGCACATGACACTTGACCGCCACCGAAGACAAAAGGTTTTTTCCTCTCGATATGATACATCCAGATACCAAGTATGATAAGTATCTAACATTCCTATCTTGAGATATCGTGTTAACAAGCCAATCGTCACAAACCCACACACAAACATACACACGTCACCGAAACTGCATAGGCAGGACCGTCTCTAGAGGAGTGTGGGGGTGTGACACCACTATTAACTGATCCAATCTGCAAAATTCTGCACCAGTCGGCGGCAATGGGGGAGAAAAGGGGGGAAGGCGAGAGGAAAGTAGGAAAGAGAAAGAAGGGAAATGAAAGAGAGAAGAAGGGTAAGAAAAGAAGAGAAGAGAGGGAAAAGAGAAAAAAGAGGAAAACGAAGGAAAAAGCGCGCATTTGAGTGTGAGGTTAAGGGGTTAAGGGAGGAGAAATTGAAACGTAGGCTCTAGATAACTCATGTCGTAATATTTGAGAAACCCAATCAAAACACATCCAAACTTTTTAACGCAAATTCTTCTAGATTGGGCTTCTCGGAGACGCGGAGATGAGCTCTTTGCCGTAATGTCGGTGTCACCAGTTGTCACTATTTCACGTGAGTTCTGTGATTTTCTGATATTTTAAAATACTTTTTACTTTTTAATCGATGAAATAGGGGGTGAAATATAATCCCTCGGTAGAGTCTTGGTAGGCTAGAGAAGTTACTTCTTTCTTTTTACCGTAGTGACATCTAGAATTGTTCGGACACTTCATTTAAGCTCGAGTCAATTCTTTGAATCTCGAGTTAATTCATTGAAATCCTTACAAAAGGCCTACATGAGTCAACTGAATTGTGGGAGATGGCAAACTTCAGTCATGATTACCTACAACCCCGCTACCTCCCCTTGCGTGCTGAGAGACGGTGAATTGCAGTGACACGTTTTTTTGTCTAGAGTGCAATATCATACAAATAAAACGTATATACAACGTTTGGGATTAGGGGTGGCTCCATGTGTGACACAGGATAAGTGGCGCCAGCACGGGAGGGACATGGAAGACGTATGCACCCCGAGCGACTGAGTGATGGATCTATTTTTAACCATTTCATCACAAATTCTTCCAAAACCATTTAAAATTTCGGGCGCTTCGTGCGTTAAAACCTTTCAAGCTCATTTTTTTGTTTTATTCCAAACGTATTAATTCAAAGGTATGTTTACAGCTTTTATAACAATTCCTATGCAAAGTTTGGGGACGCTTGGCGCAGAATTGCCAGAGTTTACACTCAATGTCTGATGACCATCATTAGACGATAATGCACGGAATTATTCTGCCGAGAACTTGTTTTCCGAAACTTTACATCCAACCTCAGGCTAGTATCAAGCCAATCATTTTAAATTAACAATTTTGCAATCAGTAGTGTCAGAAGATGTTTCATCAAACAAATAAACTCTCCACGGACGTCCCCTGTGACCAGAAATCCTCTGTGATCTGAAATTTACTGTGACGTCACGCTCCTATCTGTCATATGAGAGACGTTTAGGGAAAAAATTCATGCGGTTAAAAAACTCTATGAGCATTTTTGGCCGAACAGTGTCAAAATAGCTGTATACTAGCTCTTCCATTAGGAGCCATACAAGGGGGAGTCGGGGGGGGGGCAACTGCCACTGAGTAACAAAGACAAAAATGTCGATTACGAGAAGGGAAGGATGGTTTTTCATAAAAGTTCATGTCATGATTGCTTGCTCATAAGGAAAGATTTCAGGTCAAGCACCAGTGCAGGCATATTTAGAGGGGAAGCCATTTAGGCCATGCCCCCTTGCTGATGCGAATTTTATTAATTTAATAACCTATCATACGTAAATTTTTGAAGAGAAATTTATCTTCAGAAGAAAACATATGCAGCACCAGATTCTAAGTAAGGACGCCTACATTTATTTAAAAACTTGAGAGACTCCTACTCCATTCCGGCGGTCACAGAACATACTACGTCCCCCACTGCCCCGTGAGAACATCCTGGCTGCGCCACAGGCAAGCACCTTCCGCGCCTTGAAAGACGTATCTTCTGCAGAAGCTATGACTAATACAGCCAGTGATAGAGATTTCCTTCGCATTGCCTACACATGAATGGACTGAGCCATCGAAACTGTTTTACTGACTTTTACGACAAAATTTTACATGCGTTGTTACAATTTAGAATTATGAATCATCCCGAGTTCTTATTAATTCAGATTAAAAATGGGCAAACTGAGCGGCTAATAATTAAATATTATTAAACCTTGCGGTGCTATTTCTTTGATGTGCTCAAAGAGGCTCAGGCTTAGAATATGATTGTCACCGAAAAGATTATTTTATAAGTAGTAATAACGTGAATGTGGCAAACAGTTCTTATATGATAAGCTATAGAAGAAAAAGATGGGAGGCCTTACACCCGAGCCGCGCAATGCCAGAATGTTGAAACCACAGGCAAATTATTACAATTGTCCGCCAATACACTGAACTGACATTGATGCAACTATAGGACTGCTTCTACTAGTAGGCAAGGGCGTCCGGAGAACATGAGATTTCAAAATAGAAAATGATTAAATGCAACTCACAACGCCTGGGAAGTGCCATTTTCAGCGAGGCATTTCGGCCAAACTTTTCTTGGCGCTTGGCGCCAAACATAGAGGCGCTATGCTTAGATAGTTTGCCTACAGGTTTCGCCCCTGGCAAATGCCTGGCTATACACCCCTACAAAAGGCACCAACATTTAGCAATTAAGCTCTTTTCCGGGAGTAAACAGTTCCCCCTGATTTGATCAATTCAAAGTTTTGTCCCTTCCTGATTTTTTTTCTGCGGACCCCATGCTAGTAGGTCTTGATAAGTTGTGCGTAGCCAGGATTTTGTCCACGAAGAGGTTTTAGACATTCAGCGTCAAATGTTAATAACACTAAATACGGAATTGGATTAATATGTCAAAAGAGACATTTCCAATACAAACTATGTCAACAGAAAGAGATTGAATGGATGATACTCTTCCCGACATTTCGTGCAGGGGTCATAAGGGACTGGATGAAATATTGGCTAGGTTAATGATTCAGAGAACCAATTCTACTGAGGTAAAACTGTCAATTAAGGGTCAATTCAAGGTAGTAGAGAAATAAAATAGGAAAATTAGGACTGTTTGATTTTAAACTTGAACAATGGTTAAGCTAAAATCACAAAACGACAAGAAGTAAGCTCATAGCCTGTATATCTAAAGTGGATTCGAACAGGAGCTGATTGAGACTGTTAAATTCAACTGGCAACCACTGGCTGACGGATGGAGTGGGCGATATTTTGACGTCACGATATCACATGTATTTGAATGGCTTGGCTTCATAGAAACGACCGATTGCTCCCTGGTACTTCAACTGTAAAAAATATCGATGTTTTCACCAAACATGAACCAATTTCACCGCTTCAGAGTTTGATTTAATGGCATTTTATCAACCGTATCGAATTTTAGCAAATGTAATTTTATAACTGTAGAATTTAATTCTAAAAAATATGGTGATAAATGCCCACTGTATGTGTTAACTGCGAAAAATGTAGCCCTTAGTCATCACAACTTGAAACCAAGGGCACTCAGACTTATCCTGTATTCAAGGTACAAAATGTTTTAACGAACGCACAAAACTGGTCAAAAGAGATGCGTTTTAATAATCGGCCAACTAGGAGTGTGACTGATAACGAAGTGAAATGTTTTAGAATTGGTGCTCATGTTTGTATCACGAGGGAGTAAAAGTAGGAAGTTCATGCGCCACATTTTTGACATTCTATTAATTGATCACATTGTTGTAGACTAAAGATGAGAGGGAAGTCTCTTTGTGTTTTAATTGCTTTGCGGTCATTGGCTTCTGAAAGTGACGTCTGCATAATCTGTTGGTTCAAAGAGTGTACTTGCAGGATCATCGGTAGTGACTGGGGTGGGGGTGAAATGTATCGCTTCTGAATTTTAGTATCTCCTAAGATACGTTTAGGCCATTCATAATTAATGATAACAACTTTTTGAAGAAAGAACTCGAATAACAAACTGGAGCGGACGCAGTCCACTTAGCCTACAACAAGAATCCAATAGCTCTGACGTGTTCTCAAGAATAAGGCAAGACATGTTTTCCTCACACTGGGACACTGCATTGTACTGATGACGTTGAAATTATACCACAGGTCTGTCGAATGGTATCCTAATCTTTACAAGAAACGGAAGAGCTTATCAAAGACAGAGGTAAACATTCTCCTTTGTTTAGCATGCCCATTTATTTCTCTCAGTAGAATAATAAACAGCCCAAAGTGAAAAGAAACATTTTATGATTTAGAAGTAAACTTTCACTGTCTTAGTCCGAATGATTAAATGAGTCTCTAACAGCTGACTAATGGAACAGTTAATGTTAGCTGAAGTGATATATATTATTTAGTCGAGCAAAGGTACATCAAAAACAATCTACTGACAGATTTTAGTAAGGAATTATTAAAACATAAATACAAGTAACAAAAATGTTTTCTACAAAATCAAAGCTATATTTTTTATCTCGCATCAAGTAGTCGTTGTACAAGTTGTTGCAATAAATATATATCAGCTCAGGTTTCACAACAGAACGAGGCTCGACGGACATAAACTGTTTCAGAGGATTTTAACGAAAGCATACAATATACTTATACATATATGTAAGGCATGCATATTCGTAAAACCATCTATATGGCGCTACGCCTCTTGAATACAAATATATACAGCTTAATCATTACCACCTTACATTACGTCAATTCGTATTTCACCTATCCGACCGTCCACCTCTTTTTCACTAAAAGCCCTGTCACACTCTAGCGTAGCCTTCTAGCGAATGCATGCGTATGAGAAAAATTGGTCATATGGTGCGATACGCTGATATGCGCGTACTTAGGGTATGTTAGACATAAGTCGTATGCGTTTCAAGCACGCTGTTATACGTCGGTGTACGTTCGAAGACGCAGAGGCCGCAAAAATTTGTTGAGCATATTCAAAAATTTTCGGCGTATGCAAGCGTATGAACTATACGTTAGGGGTACGCTCAGCATACGCTGATTACGCTGAGTAATTAAAGGTAGGTTACTCATAGGTCAAGTACGCTTCTCATACAGTGACATGAAGGTGGTCAGTAAAGCTAGCGTATGGATAGCGCATCAGTAAAAGTTAAGGATCTGGGAAAGTCCGCCCATATATACGGACGCTCGGGGCACGGCGCTCATACGCTAGACATATGTTTGTCATATCGTTTCGCATAGGTTACTCATACGTTTGTGAACGCTACACTGACGCTGATGTAAGGTGACATAAGCTCATATACGCTCGCATACGCTGCTGATGCGCTAATACGTAACACGTACGCTATTAATATGCTACTCATACGTTCTTCAACGACAGTCGTCGAAAACTTCCGTTCATACGCCAAAAAATTGTGCGTAATCGAAAAAGTCCATACGCAATTCATACGTTTCTCTCATACGCTGTAGTGTTTCAGGGCCATATTACAAATACCCTATTTTTACAACTCATGCAGTTGACTTTAAAACATATAATCTTAACCCTTGTATTTCAGATCAAATTATTTCAGTCTAGGCCTATTCTGAAGCAATGATTAACGTACCATGAAAAGAAGGTGACAAGCAAAGAGATACATCGTCAATTTACAAAATAAATACGCTGCCTATTCCACCTTTGATCAATTCATTATACCATAACCCAAGGGAAGAATTTATTATCATACAAACATAACAATCTCTATTTTTTTCTATAATAATGCGTTTTATATACAAAGCTAAGAGACAATATCCCTCACATTTTACGTACAGAGCAAGCTCATATTCGTACGCTTACATGTTGCAAACTTTTCTCGTAGGGAGCTTGCAGCTAAGCTAAGGTCAAGCGGTCGAATTCAGTGAAGCCCTTTTGTCGTGGATGGCAAGCAATCGACCGATAATACAAACTAAAATACAAGGAATAGGCTACCTCTGTGATTTTGCACGTGAAATGCCCTCTGTGCTTTGTGAATGCGTGTGCTCTCACCCTTGCTGGTCACGTAGTTAAAAGAATGGGCATTCCACTTTTAAGCAGCAAAATCGATGCATTTGTCTAAGCTCCTTCGTTTTGGCCCCTTAGACAATGGTCTAAAACAGACGAGTGGCGTAAACTTTGATTATCATGTAACGATAAAACCATTACTGTGAGCACCAGTCAACAAAATTGAATACTTTCATGTGATTTGCGTGTTCAGATGTACAAACAAGGAAGGGTCCTGACAAATCTTCGTAACAACTTTTATTTAATTATCGATTTTGCAGACTCAAGGGTAAAACAGTAAGATACTTTCACTGTTTATCCTGTATCATTACGTCCGCTAGTTTGACTTATCTGGAGAACTTTAATCGCTTTCAGAATTCGAAGTTCATCAATGAATTAAACAGTTCTCAACTTCTCAGCGACGATAAGAGGCGTTTTAGGTAGAATTTACCATTATCGCAGATGCAATGAAACCAGTAGTAGTACATGCGTAGGTTTGTGCCCCCTCACCACCGTATACTTAGCATCAGTTTGTTTACCGGAATGACCGTGCAAGGTAACTGTAAACTAGAACGCAGTGCAGTGTCCCGAATTGCGGTATGATTCGAAATTATTATACGAGTGTTGACAACCATGCAAGATGTTGATAAAATAAAGTTCAACCTCTCATTGTTCTCCTATCAGGTCTTCACATGCTGTAGTGACTATGCTAAAATGTTGTTTCTCAAACCCCCACCATTGTTTTGTCTAAGTGGGGTATAACACGATACGAGCCCCATCCCCAGTTGCCTTTGCAAATGCATGGAGCTCGGAAACTACTGTTCTGTGGAAGATATTGGTGTCAATCAATTGTGGCTTCGAGCTAGCTCCACCATGAGAATTGAATAAGTTTGGTTCAATGAGCAAGGCTTTGTAACAATCAGAGGGTCTATAAGCTGGGGCAGTGCGACATCGTTATCTGCAGATCCACATTCATTATCCTAGGAATGAGGCAAGTTGATCCTGGTTACACCTCTGCATAACCAGGTTACAATATATTTGCTAGTAGGTTTAAGTATGATTGTCGCTGGTAATGCTCACAAGAGATCTCAACTGTAATACTGATTTGATCCCGACTTTGAGAAAATCCAAGCAGATGGTCGTATGTTTATGCAGCAGTTATCACCATCGTAGCTGTGACAATCAAGATAGTACCATTTTCGTTTTCGAAGTTAAGACCACTATCAATATGGGGTAAAATGTAGGTTTTGATGCATTGGCTTGGGCTAAACACTCTTTATTGTTTTGAAGCAGAAAGTTATAACAACGCGTGAACGTTAGGCTAGTCTGGCAGTACTAGGTAAGGTTCACCTCTAGTTTGCGTAGTTCAGCCGCTGTCAATAAACATTAGGGCGATCGGTGTGACGTCAAGACGGTGAGAGCGAATTGAGTAATACAACATGTTATTTGAAGAAAAAGGGTAACACTGCACAACTGAAGTTTAATTCAGCTGCAACAATTTCTGTTAAGAAAGAACAAGTGTTTGGAATAGCTAATTTAAGTGTTTCCGTTGATGTACTTAATCTTCCCCAGTATTGGTGATAAAGTCCGCTGGATTTGTACGGTTGTAAGCCGGACAACCAACTCCTTCAGCAGGAACTGAAAATGGGAAAAAACCAAAAGCCACAAGAATTAGTGATCCTTTGCCCACCGGATAGATAAAATTTTAGCACTGTGATTTCAAGTTGACAGTTTCACTGTGAATTTTCTTATGCTAAAATTTAGGTATGGGAAGTTGAAATCCATAGGTATAGGTCAAACAAATCGAAATTGTGTGAACATGATCATATTTAGCTTCTGGATTTTCATTTTGGGTTTTACATGTCAGATATAAGATACAAACATGTTTCATACTTGTCAAATCATGTCTACAAGGTTTATATAGCCTGGACGTTGGTGATGTCACGCGACCTTGGACTTACACCAAATCAACACAGACTGTGCATGTAATGTGGAGCACCCTCATTACAAGATGGAGGTTCGTACAGGACATTTTTCTTGATATACCTTGTTCACAAACTTTTCAAAGCTCTACCTCCAGAGACTCCCAATGAAACCTGACCGCCATTCAATATTTTGACCTTTTGACCTTTGAGCTACCTCAAAGTGGACCTAAAGTCTAGAATTAAAAGAATATGTGGTTAAGAGGTTGGAAAAAGACGGTGATATGAGTCAGTACAAGAATGACATCGCAAATTACTGCGCAATCTACCATTTTAAATTTAGTGACTAAGGTTCAACATTTTGTACCTCAGCTCGGGGATTTCCGGTGAAGATGGGAGCTAGACCATTTGAATGCATTTGTCAAGCTTTGCAACGAACATTTTTTGGAGAAATTTTTTACTTTAGACTCATTTTAATTGGATATGTCAAGTTTATATTGGGCAGCTACATGCCATGTATGAAATTCGTAGCAGTTTCCCTTCTTGAGATACTGCGTTTAAAGGTTTTCACATTCTCAATTCTGTTAACCCCAGATGACCTTCAATCCTACAAAAAATGCTAGAGATCATTTGCCTTAAAAGGAGCATCAACACAGCAAATCTAATATATCTTAAGATCAACTATCTCGAAATAATGTGTTCAATACGAGGGTTTTTTCATGGTTTATACTATTTGACCTCTGGTGACGACAAATGACCTTTACTTGATGTAGAACACATATTTAGTACGAGATTCCTCTAAGTTTCTCTTCTTGAGATATTGGATTTTAAATTTTCACTTCTGACAACCCCAAATGACCTCCACCATATACTATGAGGGATCTTTTTTCGTGATATGAGCCATTCACACGCTAAGTATGGGATCTCTCGCTATTACCCTTCTTGATTTATCGTTTTCAATAGCGCAGTGCAACATACACCCATGCACACATCCACTGATGCACACCGACACGTTTTGACCCATCCTTCAGTTATGGACCTCCGGTCATCCCAAAATACCCCACCACTGGATTAGCTCCTTAGACTAGTAGCTTGGCAAAATTATCTGCTACCATGGCAAATGCTGCTATTTCAGCTAGCAGCGCCGTATACAGCCCAACAGGCAAAGAAGCAACAATATCTTATCCTCCTCATGGAGCGATGAAATGATAATGCTTATGTAAGAGAAATATTGTTCTGGCCAGTTCAATGGTTGAAGTACTAACCTGCTTTAAGCGGGGTGTCCGCAAAGTTTAACAGAAATCCGTGGTATGGGGATCTGTCATTCGACTTGAATTCTATCCAAATTGTGTCTGATCTCGGAAGACTCTGATAGTTGACAGGAAGAGCCCTTCCGCTGAAGTTGTTTAGAACCAAGTTGCTACCATCACCGTCTGTCGCCGGGCATCCCTCGCTGACTGTCAATGTATCCTCATCGGCCTCTGTCTCAAACCCAGCGATGCTTACAGATATACGGTGATGTAGTGGACCACGGACGACATATCTACAGGCACGTAATGCAATAGGACAAACGTTAGATACTCTTGAAATTTAGCCATAACTAATGGAGGCATATAAGTTACACTTGGCCCTTGGGGAGGGGAGGGGGTGAGCGGATAGTACATTCAATTTCGATTATGCCCTGATTTCTCCAACAGCTGTCGTTATGATCAGAAGCTACCATCAACGATCCTTCAAGAAAAGTCTTGACGCCCCAAGTCAGAGCGACTGCCTGCAGGTCCGCCCATACGTAACGTGGCTTTCTTAGTGTCTTCCTTCTGTCCTCACAAAGGCCTTTTTTGAAAAATCTGCCGCATTGTTTGCGATGATGAGAGTATCAAAGTATAGTAGGATCCCTTTCTACCATATGCCTTGTCTTTAATATGGGTCTGATTCGCCGTCGGAAGCGGGGAAAGGGGCTGCGGCCTCCAATAGTTTTCAGTTTGAAGAGTTTTGTTTCACCCTGGAACGTCTCAAATGACCTTAGAAAGCGCCACAAGTTACAATTTGGATAGTTCAGCGCACCTCCCCAATCTTAGCTTCCGACAGCACTGCAATCATCTGAAAACAATTTCAAATGGCATCACACGCCCAAAAGTATTGCTTAGTGATGTAACAACTTCATGCCTACAAATGTTATGCAAATTATGTAGGTTAGCACTTTATTATGCCATCCAAACCAGTTACTAAAATGAAATGCAGAAACAGTGGCTTTGAGGGGCTGGGAGCGGTAGAATCTCTCTAAACATTTTTGGGGGAGGGGAAACGTTAAAATACTTAAAGCTCAGCAATAAGGAATTTGATGCGATTATCTTCATCGACTTGTTCCACATGCAGCGACATTCCTGCTAAGATATTATTATTTGACACGGTCGTGGATCAAATCATCTATTAACCTGATTCCAGATAAGAAACATAAATAGGTTAGTACGTTCACTTGCACAGGAGTAATACAAAATAGCACAAGCTACTTCTCATATGTAAGTAGATGGCTATTGCTGGCGTTTTATTACGTCCAGTAAGGCTGTCCACGGGATAGAATTGATTGTCAAGTGTGGGACAATGAGAAATTCGGTAACATTTTATTTCTTTTATGTACCATGTTTAAAGTCCCCAGCTTCTGTTTTTCTGGTTTGATTACTCACCTACAGACAGCATTGTTTGGGTAAATTCCAGGGTAGTTTGGTGATCCCAGGGCCAACGAACCGTCTGCCGGTACTTGAAGTTCACCGCCACATTCTGTGAACATAGGAAAAAAACATGCAAGTGACTCTTTGAACTAACAGGTAACGTTTGTCTCTGTTTTAAGTGGTTGGAGTAAACCTGTAAATACGGAGTTTCTAAAATATTCAAGTTGTTTGCATCGAAAGACATGCTGGTTCACTATTGTCAAACTTATGTGCATAGCTACAGGCAACGCAAAATCTAATGGTACCCTCCCGTTGATCTCATTAATCATATGACAAAATTAACCGTAATCCTACGTA
>WURT03661656.1:0-18108 GCA_009936505.3 Holothuria glaberrima
TCTGTAGTCTAAATGCACCCTTGTCCTTTAAAGTTGTGTTTACTGCATTATTTAGTCGTAGATTTCGGAGATGAAACGCGTCAGATAGACTAATTGAACACTATTTGCTTATTTGATAGAAAGTGGCGATTTGTGCAAAGAACGGGAGTGCTTTTATAGTTCTTGCACTACGATAAGTAAATTATGAAGAAAAGAAAACTATTCGAAACTGTACTAAAGACTTATGTTCCCACATACCACCAGAGCAGATAACGCCAGCATCTTCAGAGTGGGAACAGTCGTTTCCCGATCCAATGCCTAAATGCAAGGGGCAATCCCACAAGTTGTTTTCAGTGCCGTTGCAATCCAATTCAGTGAAAACAATAGGACCGGTTCCTTCTCCAAAGGAGGCGTGTGTTTTGACACCGACTGCTATCCCGAATCCGAGCTGTCGACATATCACGTTTGCGTCTCTGATATCCCACTCATTGTCACAAATGGTGCCCCATTGGTCTTCGACCAATACTTCCACGCGCCCCGAGAAAGGCGTACCAATTGCGCCTGTTAGACGAACAGGAAAGTCCTTCGCGACTAAGGAAAAGAAAATAAAAACGATAAGATTATTAGTCTTAGCTTTTGTAAATAAAAAAACACTCCTTTTGGCTCGATGCCGTAGATCTAAGTCTAATTGTTACTCCTGAAGGAGTTCTGCTCCCCGGGGGATCTAAGTCCCCTGGTGTGACTCCAGACATAATGTAAGTCACTCAGGCGAGGATCCAGGAGGCGCACCCGGTTCACGCCCCCTTTTTTCGATGACCAACTATTTTTTACCAACGATTTCGCAAAAGAGCAGAAAAAAGGTCCTCGAAAATCCTGGATCAGCCGGCCCAGCCCCTTTCGGGCAAATCCTGGCGCCACCCCTGTGTGTGCGTCCCTTTCTCAAAATCCTGGATCAAGCCTGTCACTTATCAGCCTTCCGACCTCAGGCCTACATCACGTGTCTGTCTTGTGTGGCCCTGTTCTATACTTGCTGAAAATAGCAGATACTACACATGGTCTCAGCCAAAAAGCCGAAAATAAATACCCTATTTAGTTAAACTCTTAAAGCGTCAGGCCGATTTTAGTTATCAGTGACAGACACACTCTAATTCGTATATGATAACATGATTCTCATGTAATGAATGAACCGGCGGCATATAAAAATAATTGCACCAGAAACTTTGAATCTCTAAGAAACATTATGGACCAACATTATGCAAACTTCATCTGGATCAGAAAGGGATCAACAACTTTCTTCAACAAAGTGACTGTTGAGCGCACTTTAAAGGGCAAAAGCAGTTGCCCCAAACTTATTTTAAACAACAGATTTATGTCACAAATTTCCTCTTATTTCTCTTCCAAATATCTTTCATGATACTTTAGGACATGAATATTGCATATTCAAGGTAAATCAAACAGTTGTTCCTTATAAAATTCACCATTGAGCGAGTCACATGATTCTCAAGAGCCAGTCATAAAATAGGATAGCCTACTACACTAATACATATTGGGGTGACTGCATTTCCCCTTTAAATCATTACAATCGTTTGCGAGTGGTGGAAAAGTTTTGTTTTGTTTTGTTCTGTTTCGGTTTTTTTTTTTTTTTTTTTTTTTTTTGTAAACAGCTTTTTTAGACGGCGTATTGATAAAAGACAACTATTTAATTGTTATGACGTCTTCAGTGAGACTTCCTGGCATCCCACCATGATAGCCACCTAGGCTATCGTAATTTACACAGGCGGAATCTGATCTTTTTTTCCGCGAGGGACGGGGAGGGGTCAGGTTGCATGTAACCAACGATCAACTGCTTCCACTGGCTTTTCACTTCCCCGAGGGAGTGGAATCATGGCAGGGACAACACTTCTATGGAGTACAGGGGAAAACCCAAAGAAATTCTGGAGTAGTCATCATTTTCTCTAGCTCCTTCCTCCTCTAGTCTCCCTACCATTCCCTCCGTTTCCTCCTGCCCCGCCCCACTAGCTACGCCTGTGGCAGGACAACCTTGATTTGACAACTCCACAACATCAAGCCCAGTTTCCTCCTCCCCTTCTTTCCCTTACTCGGATTCCTTCCCCTATCAATAATCCATATTTTCATCATTTCTTTACCTCTCATCTCCCTACGAGAAAGGTTGCTCATTATACTGTTATAGACTTGACGAAGTTTCTCGTGGTTTCCTCGAGTCTCTCTACAGAATCGTGTGTGGTATACTAAATCCAAAATGCTTAATTGATGACGTCATAAGTCAAAGTCTGAATATCCTAAAACTGGGTTTAACCAGGAGTTGCTATTTGACCGTTTAACCTGTGTCTACTTGTTAGATTATTGCAATTAAACGATAAGAAATGTTCTCGAATGATGAAACAAATTTAAAGTAGTACTTTGTGATTTCTAGGGTCTTGTCAAACGTCAAATTGGCCTAAACAAGTGTATCGCAAACTCCCCCAAACTGGACATTCGTCCAGTCTCAAAGTTGGTGAATGGGTCCCTGACCATAAACTTGGGTAATTGATGAAGTCATAGGTAAAAGTCAACGTTCAATTGACAAGTGACATGGAAACTGGTTTTGAGCCATTATTTGCCGATCGTTAGAGTGTTGAAAAACTCATTAAAAATCACAAGATATGTAGAGAATGTTCAGACAAATCTTAATAAAACAGTAATCTGTGCTTGCCCAGAAGCGAGGACAAAGGTTAAATATAGTTCAAAGGTAAGTGACCTAAATGTTGAGAAAAAGGAATATGGTGAACTCCTCCTAAGACCGTTAAAGTCTGATCAAGTCCAAACTTCTCATGTTACGTGAACTGATGTATAGTTCTAAGGCCAGAGGTCGCAGAAAAAAATGGTTAGTACAGCCATTATCTGCTAGTCAGCATTACTTAAAAAGCTGTAGGCTGACATATGTGAAGAAGGTGAGAGAGATGAGATATGCAACTCCTTTTCTTGACTTAAAGTGACTGCACTGGCGCTATTGATGTTAGGTAAATGTAACTACAGCCTACTTACAATTGCTGAGCTCGCATATCACTCCGGCGTCCGCCGAGTGGTCACAGATGTAATCGTCGGAACGTGCACAAGAGAGCAGATCAGTCTCGTTGCCAAGGCAATCTAAGCAACATGATATGATAGGACCAGTGCCAGCACCGAAGGGAAACGACTCTACCGTATGCCGGATCGCGTTACCATAGCCAAGTTGACGACATACCACATTGGCGTCTGCAAGATCCCAATCAACATCACATACAGTACCCCATTCTCCTTTCACAAAAATTTCAAGTCGGCCCGAAAACACATCTGATCCGCCAACCAATCGTACCATTCCATTTTCTGACGTTAAGCAGTGTGTAGATAAGAGAAAAATATTAACATAAAGCTAATCTGATTTGAGGCTAAGCTTGTAGGAATAGATGTAAAAATATTAGTTGTCGTGAAGTATACGGCTACATATGTTAGTGAAATACCGCCGTAGCCTACAAATGTAGTTCTACTGAAAGGAAATCAAATTGTGGATATGATTCCAAATCATTTTTGTATGGGTCAGACATGTTCTTCATTTACACCATATTATCATAATCAGATTTAAAGATTAACAGAAGGGATTATGTTTTCTTATATACCTCATATTCGTCATCTTTGTGTGGATTAGCCACAGGGGCAGGATTTGATGTCTGGAAGTGAGGGGCAAACCCGAGTGGACTGCCAAATGGCTCCGAAGGCGCCGCTGGAGCACTCGGCGTGGGTTCCAAGGGTCCGCCTTAGGGCCCTGGTGCGGTCCAGGGGCACAGTCCTGGAGGGGTACAGGGTACAGGTAATTTACTAAATTGAAGCCATTAAAAGTAACGCATTTTAGCTTCACCTTCAAATTGCATAAGATGGGCACTTAACAGACCATAAAAATTACAATTTGACTTTTTCAATTATATTCTTACTCCGTATGACTAACAGTCGGTCGGGATTGATAATGCAGAGGGCTTGATGAAGGAGAGGAGAATGGATTATTTTGAGGGTTTTCCCGGTCTTTGGAACAAGAATTTTAAGAAAAGAAGATCTAGAACCCAGAGTGAATGCGCGTGAAACGCGCTGAAAAAATGGCATTTTTAGACTTTTTAGCGATATGAGTAATAGAAAAACTAAGCAAAGTTCCCTCAAGGAGAGGGCTCTTGCCCCCCCCCCCTTCGCTAAGCAACTGTCCTATAATACTGTACCGGAAATGGCATTTTTCTTGCCTTTCAGCTTTCATCTAAACAATCTTTAAAACGTCGATTAAATTACACAGATCGATTGTCATAAAAATTTGCTTTGGAAATTTGTGGGAGAGGGTGTACCTTTTCCCTCCGCTGCGGTCATGTGGCATTGGTGGTTTCAATGAGTTTATACGAAGCTATGACAACCGAGATCTACATGAAGTGATCCCGAATCCCGAAACAATATTTTAAACAGGTGCACGCGAAGCGCGTAGAAGAAAACAGCGCGGGGACAGCGTTTGATACATTAAATTGTAGCCTATCGTTTTTCTTTAGTTTGAAATGTAGTATTGTCCATTACATAATAAATTTTCCTTCTTCCCCAGGTGCCAGTTCTTTCCATAAAGCAGGATATAGGAACCTACATCCTGCTCTGTGGTTCATTCTTTCATGTGTCACCCTTATTTCAGAGATTCAAGACACAATAGTTTGGCGCGTAGGAGACGCCCATGATTTGAAAGAAACTTTACGGTGCTAGACAAAATTTTCAATTGTATTAGTCAGTTTTCTCTGGGGGTGCGCGCGAATCGCGCCTAGGAAAATCTTCCTAGCATTCTTATGGTATTTGATATTAATGTTTTCCTTCATTAAACATTGCAAAATTTAATCATAACAGGCTATTTCTTTTAATTTCTCTAATCTAGCTTCGTTTATCAAGATTTAGCAAGTGATGACTCTAGAATATTTCTGTTCTGTTGAAACACACTGGCATCTAGTCGTCTGCAGGGGAGGCACCACGGGGGGAAGGGCGCGACCGCCCCTATCATTTGCAAGAGAAAGAAAAGAAGAGGGAAAAAAGAAAAGGAGAAAACGAAAGAGAAGAAAGGAGGAAGCGAAAGAGAAAAAAGAAGACAAGAAGAGGAGGGGAGGGGTATGCCTATATCTGATCCATATAATTAATCCAGAGCTTCCAGGAGGCGCTTTTCAGGTGTTTGCAGCCTTTAGATACCCTTTTATAATGCACAAATGAAGCAAGGCAAATTTTCCTGATAGTTCAAGAATGCTTCTGTAGACTCCATGCACGTATATTTGCGTAAAAAATTTCCCCGAATAAAAGGCAGTAAGGTATCCAAAGGGGGTTTTAGTAGGTTTGTTGACAACATACCCTTCTCTTAGACAACAAAGCTTCTCTCCACTTCCACAAAACCAAAAATTATAATTCACTAAATTATGAACAATCTCCAGGCATATATGATCAGTTCCAAAAATATCCCAAAGGTAGCACCATTTTGCATCTTATCAATCTTAAATTAGCAACCTTAAATTTCTTAGATCCCTCCCCCTTGAGAGCGATCACCCACCCCATGCTTTGCCCCTTGTCAAAATACCCTGGCGCCACCCCTGGTCTTCAGTATATATCCGAAGGAGAAAAGGCATAGCAGGGTCCCCGAGGAGCTGGAGAGTTCTCCAACACAGGGTTGGATGAGGGCTAAATCCCATTAACAGGCGTTTGTCAAATCATATTTATCGAGCATGCCCCTAATATCAGCCCTTGTGTCGACGGTAGCCTACATATTGAAGGAAATAACAACATACCTGGCGCCTTGCAAACAACCCCAGCGTGTGAC
Source organism: Holothuria glaberrima (assembly GCA_009936505.3). Classification (NCBI taxonomy): domain Eukaryota; kingdom Metazoa; phylum Echinodermata; class Holothuroidea; order Aspidochirotida; family Holothuriidae; genus Holothuria; species Holothuria glaberrima. Next base: position 5,831 of record WURT03661656.1, read on the forward strand.
TTTGCTTGACAACCTTGGGATGTAGTGTAAGCACAATCAAGCAGTTCCTCTTCGTTTCCAGAACAGTCCACTTGACTCAAATAAAACATATCCAACTCTGTTTTAGTTTCCTCAAACGCCCATACTGCCTCCATTAATCCTAGCTGACGACAAAGAACGTCAGCGTCCGCCAAATCCCAACCATCCGAACAAACGGCTACCCACCTCATATCAAAATACACTTCTACTAAACCAGATGTACTGTTGGCACCTGCGATACGGGCATCCCCATGATCTGTAAAGAAATGGTGTAAGGCTATTACTAGCTTTACCTGGGTTGCTACTGGTAACGCCAGACCGCCTCAGCGTCAGAATATCAACAGTTACATATTTAAAAGACAATTGATATTTCAATAAAGGGAGGGGCAAAGCACTGGTAAATTTGCCGATAGAGTGTGAAATTACCCACAAAAGTGACTTTTGGTCAAATTACAGGGGCACTGTACGGTAGCTTTTCTTGTGATTACGCCATATTAGTGCACGTCTTGAAGACAGATGAATTCACGTGGTTTAGGAATTGAGAAAAGACACAAAATGTTGGCTTTTCTTTTGCCTCAATCATTAATGAAATCGTCAATAGCTTATTTTCCCGCCTTGAGTAGGGCACTCACTCTCATATCCCTTCCTTTCAGCTGAATAGTGGATACACTGCACTCTGGCTGGATAAAATTGTGTAAAATTTTAACCAAAATGGTTAGTTTTTGCCTTTTCCAAATAATTTGCTGGTCAACATGGTTAAACACATTTGTCTTTTTGTTTTTACAATGCAAAGCATAATTAGCGTAGAAAGCTGTTCCCAGTTGGGGGATGAACATTCTTTCGGTCAGCCGTCCTAGGAAGGGATCTAAGGGGAGGGAATGCACAATCTCCTTTTGGGAATTTTTGAATAGTTGAGAGCCCCTATATACAATTTGGTGCAAAATATTTTGCGAAAATAAGGAAAATGACTGCAGTTTTTTGACATTTTTACAGAAGGAACAAATAAGGGGTTTTCATCCTTGAACTGTGGAAGCGGAAGCATACTTCCACCCACCACATTTTTGACTGGGTCTTTCTCCCCCAGCCTACGCCCGCTTCCTACGCCTACTATGATGTAAATTTAACTTACTGCCTGAAACTTACCGTAAGTTCTACAACTCACAACCGCATCTTCATACATACAATTTTCAACTAAACTGTACTTGCAGTCTAGTATAGTCTGTTCAACTCCCTCACAGAAAAACTCCACGAAAACCCCGGTCCTCTGGGTCTCCCTGTCGCCAAGAATGATGTCGTATGTTCCTTTGAAACCACGCTGTTGGCATACAACAAGAGCATTGTTGAAACTCCAGTAATAATCACATACCGTTCGCCACTCTCCGACCAAAAATGCTTCAACTCTCCCTGCTGTCTCGTTTCCCTCAATAAAACGAATTTCGCCATCATCCAATGTAGCTAAAAATGGAAACAATATTGAAATGCATCTGTCTCAGCATCACCTCTGCCTTTGCCCGCATACACTTTTAAGAGCTTAATGGCATACACTAGTCACCCCAAAGTATATTTTAGTGTGGGGTTTCAAAATTCTCAGTTGATGGCTGACTGCTCTTTGATTGGCAGCAAAGTCTGAATTCAAAAGACGCAGAGTAGCTCACATTCCACACAATGCAGAGAGAGTGCTTGGATAACACATTGTAGCCTTGCATGCTTGCCAGGACATGGCCCTGAAGCCAAAAAAAATTAAGTTTGTATTTGCACAAGGAGGAGCTTTATACAGTTATGGAAGGAGCCACAAGCTGCAAAGTTTGGAGAATTGGAACTGTCCAGGATGCCGAGATTTGCCCTTTAAGTAACTGCGCGAGCGAGGCGTACTAAATCAAGCCGCAATAATGTGTACGAAATGAACTAGTGAATTATTGGCCTTGTCTTCAGATGCAGTCTACCAATTTACTCCCTAAAGGTACTCACAAGTACACAGGACTACCTTCAATAAAGGAGGAGGGGGTTAACACTCTTGCTTGAAATTTTAATCCATGCTTAAAAACAGAAAAAATTGTGCCTGAAGGGCTGTGCACCCAGCCTCATACGAATATGGAGGTAATACACGTTTTGGGAAAAGTGCTTTTCCCACTGACGATGGCCTAAAATGTTCTCAAGAGGACACAGAACCATGGCCAGACCAACCTCTCGAACGCTGAGACCCTGTTCACATTGGATGCAGACGGAGTACGTCCTGTCGTGAAGGAACGGCTACCACAATGTACAATTAATGAAATTTTTCATCGAAAATGAATTGGTCAACCCTCAGTGGGCATGGAGCGGATCCGACACGACGTGCACGGTAATAGACCTTACGCACTGACGTCACCCAGCGTCAGTTGGAGGCAAAGCAATGAATTCCACAGAAAAGTAGATCTATACCTGAGACCAGGGAGCTGACTGCGAGATTTACGATACAATTTATTACGAAGTTTGTATGCGCGGCGTGTGTCGTGATTAGAGAGAGATAACACGTATAAAAAGAAAAAACAAGCCAGGGAAAAGATTATTAAGGCAACGATAGGTGAAAGTAGCTACATTAAAGGATATTAGGTCCTCATAAGTACACACTGCAGGACTTCCTTCAATGGAGGAGGAGGAGGAGGAGGAGGAGGAGGAGGAGTGGGAGGGGTTTGTAGCACTTTTGCTCGAAATTTTAATCCTTGCTCGAAAATAGTAAAAAGTGTGCCTGAAGGGCTATAACCCCCAGCCTCAAACGAATATAGAGGTAATACACGTTTTGTGAAAAGTGCCTTCCCAACTGACGATGGCCTAAAATGTTCTCAAGAGGACACAGAACCATGGCCAGACCAACCTCTCGAAAGCCAAGATCCTGGCCACACTGGATGCAGACGGAGTACGTCCTACCGTCAAGGAACGGCTCAAATAAATGAAATTTTTAATCAAAAATGAAATTGTTAGCCCAGAGTGGGCATGCATCGAGCGGATCCGACACGGCGCGTACCGTACCGTAATTCAGGTGACGGATGCGTCCATTTATTTCAGGTCTATGCCTGATATATATATATATATACATATATATATATATACATATATATGTACATATATATACATATATATATATACATATATATATATATATCATATTACATTTACATATATATATATATACATCACATTACATTACATTATCCAGTTTGGTATAAACAACTAACTCTTTGTTCCTTTACTGTCTTACTTTACTTAATTTCTTGGTGGCTTTTGCTTTTTACTTCTGAACTCAAAACAATATTTCCTCCATCTCCCTTCCACGCCTGGTCCTGTCGTTTTTGCGACCCTTAACAAAATTTCCAGGTAAAGTATAAAAATGTCACCCGGGATCCTTAAGTTTGCCCAACTATTTTTGTTTTCTTGTAAAGTCTATACAAGCCATCAAAGAAGACTCGGACATTTTCCAGTTTAGTATAAACAACTTAATCTTTGTTACTTTACTGTCTTCCTTAATTAAATTTCTTGGTAGGTTTTGCTTTTTACTTCTGAACTCATAACAAATTTCTTTTTAGTACCGATACTTAAATTAATTACCAAAATTAGGGTGCAAACATATATATGTGACTAATTCCATAAATCTAAATTCCATTCTCAATAATTCTCCCTTTCACGCCTGGTTCTGTCGTTTTTGTGTCCCTTAACAAAATTTCCAGGCAAAGTATAAATTAAAAATACATTTTCAGTTCTTGTTCGCTGGCTTCTTGCCTTGCCATAAATTTTAATGCTCAAAATGTTCAAACCAGTAGCCAAATAAACGTGATTACTCCTCCTAGAAATCATTGTAGGTTGACACTCAGCTCGTCCATCCGGTGAGTGATAGCGCCCCGGCTCCCGTCTCGATAGCAGCAGCAGACGCTGTAGGATTTTAAAGACCCACAACGATATACTAGTATCTACTGATACATACTTCTGGTGGCAACGACCCCTTCTACTCTTTACACCTCTTAGCACTACTTGCCATATCCCCAAAACATAGTTTCAAGCCTTAAACAATTTCCCAAATGCTCTCACTCATATCAAACTTCCCAAAGTTCCTTCCTCTTCAAAATACATACACACAAAAGTTAACAAAACTATCCTTTTCAATATTCCTTCTAAGACCTATGGTCCCAAATTCTCTGTTAGGAGTGCCTACTAGACTGCCCGTAGACAACATATACACACGTACAATTTGCATTACACACATTCCAACCGGTAAGGCCACATCACCCACACAATCAAAACAATGACAACCCTTACATACATGAAGGAATTACAGCTTTCTTTAGCTTTAGAGAGTTACAATTTTCGCTCAATAACAGGTGTTCAACTATTCCTGACTTTCTATGACATTTACTCATTCCCGACCTACTGAAGGGCCCTTAACAAGGGTGGACCAGTTAACTAGTTTATATATATATATATATATATATATATATATATATCCAAAAGGTCTGCGAAGCACCAAGACTTGTGATAAAAATAAGACAATGTAGCCCGCTTCCTAGCCAACAACGATACTTGGGTCCTATAGAGGGACAATATGGTGCGCTATGTGTGGCCAATATGGGATTCCCATCTGGGACCCAGCTCTTTGTGTCCATGGGGAAAACGTGGGACATATATGGGATTCCATATGGAGTGGAAATGGGGCCCATATGGGTCCCATATATTACAAACCAAATACCTTCATAGCTGCTTACATGGGTCATTATGATGTGGGGCATATGTGGGTCTATATGAGTTCCATATATGGGTTTCATACGGGGCATATATGTTTGTGTGACTCATATGAAGTCCAGATGGGGCATTTGTGGGATTTTCATGGGGTTAATATGGAATTCGCATGTGGTTTGTTGTGAGCATATAGGGCACATATGTATGTCATGATCCGTATGTGGACTGCAGTTCTGAGGGGTTTACCATATAGCCTCTCTTCGGGAAGCATTATGGTTCACAATTCTCCCAGGCTTTAAGCCGAACGCACACGGACGACAGAAAACGCGAAACACGAGAGAGAAAACACTTTTCGTGTATTCGCGAAAGTGTTTAGCTAACATGTGTTTCGGACGAAAACGCTAATTTTGGGTTTCACCCAACGCACACGGACGTCAGCGCGAAAACATGTTTTCTGTTTCGTGTTTCACGTTTCTGTCGTCCGTGTGCGTTCGGCTTTAGTGGTGCTGTGTCCACCTCCTTCCTTGAAAGACATAACACAAGAGTGAGCTGCATTTCTCTCAACAAGTTAAAGTAAACTTTATTAAGCACCAGTAATGGGCAAATACAGGGTGAATACTCCAGTACACTTTAGATGAACAGTTTGCTACATCCCATTCCCCATTCTTTATGGCAGTAAATTATGTTTAAAATTATATTTAAAACTAGTTGGGAAACCTGTAAAATTCAATGTTTATACTCCACATGCTGTTACTTGTTTCCAAGGGTGGCGGGGGAGGACAGGGGGCTGTAGCCCCCCGTCGGGGAAGTACAGCCCCCCGTCGGACTGGGCCGGATTGGGTGAGCAAACAGTGTCCGCCCCGACGAGGGCTCTTTACCCCGACGAAGGCTTGTTCCCCCGACAGTCTCTCCATTTCCAACAATAATAAGCAAAAATTTCAATAATAAAGGTGAAAAATTTTCGCGCTCTTTGCGCGCGACAGCACTGTCTGTCTTCACTTCTTTTGTCGGTCTATCCGACTCCCCCCCCCCCATGTTCCATAGCCTAACACCGGGACGAAAATTGTAGCATGGGGGATAAGTTTGAGTCTCGTGACTCTTCGGAACGTCCCTGGAAGGGATAAATAATATTACAATTCCTGCATTCACTGGAAAGTTCACCACTGACGGAACGCGATCAATTAGCTTGGAGAACAAACTCAAAAGTCCTGGTAAGCTTGCAAAATACGTTGGCATACTCGTGTCGTTGTGCGCCGACGCAGAGAGACCAACTTTCATGGTAACCTACCGTAGTCCACACTTTTTGGTGCCGTTTAATGGGGAATGCCCGACCTTCACCCAGTGAAAGCTAGTTGCTGTCGCGTGATAAGTGAACGGCCTTCCGTCTCCGCAGTTTGCATTTATTTAAGAAAAAAACATTTTTTGAGAGAAAAATCAAGTTCAAGAAACTAAAAATGTGAAAAATGCAGGTTCTGGCATAAGGGGTAGGGTGACGGTCCGGAATTTTTGGTCAGTCACTAGCCCCCACCACCGTCGGGGAGCTTCGATCCCCCCTCGGTGAAATCCTGGCGCCACCCCTGCTTGTTCCCTGAACAAGATGTTAACGAAATAGAATGCAACTAAATATTTTTCCATGAAAAATGTTTTCCAAATTATGGTAGCAGGTGTATATGTCCGCCTTTTAATGCATCACAAGTATCTCTTCTTCTTCTGCATGCAGCGTATCCGGCCAGCGTGCTCATCTTTGGTGTCGTTTTGTTCAAGTCCTGAAAAACATGTACAATCCAGTAACTTGTAATTTATCCTACTGTTGAACATGTAGCTAGCCTGTTCATGGGCGTGGATCATGGGGGGGGGACGCGTCCCCCTCACTTTTTTGGAAGAGGGGACATCGCCAAAAAGTCCCCCCCCCCACTTTTTCAAAAATGATGAAAACTAAAACTGTCATTACAAATTGATACTACATATTAAAAGCTAAATTTTACCCAAACATGGCACCATTTGCCACATAGACACCTTTCAATTTCATTTTTTCTTCAAAGGGGAGGGCCCCCACCCCTTAGACGCCTCCCCAGGTCAGCGATTCGTAAATGGTGTAAAGTCTAACAATTAACTGTTCACTCACTTCACGAAATTTAGCTCTGATCTACCCTAAGGACTACGTAAAAATTTCAATAAAGCATGCAAAATGGAAAAAAAACTTCCTAAAAAAGTAGAAATTTTTGGTGATATATTCATTTCAAATTTACCACCAAATGTAGCACCATTTTGCATCTAGCCCACCTTACGTGAGCAAAACTTTCCAATAAGGAGGGGGTAGACCCCTCCCCAGGACAGCGATTCGCAAATGGTGAAAATCCCCCACCCCCCCACTTTTGGAGATGGATCCACCCTCTCTAGCCTGTTTGAAAGTAAATTACGGTACGCTTGAGCTTCACCATAAACTGTTGCAAACCTTGCAGTTTGTTACCACAGTGATCACTGTCCAGTCTTTCCTTATTGTCCTTGTACACTAAAGCAAAATAAAGGTGCTTAGTACACAAAGGACTATGTGAAGAAGACTGCAAATAACTGCTACACACATACTACACTTCAGGCCTAGAGAGAGTACACTTTTGAAAAGTTCCTTGTTGTTCAAAGGGTTTAACTGAATCACAATGGATTTCCTGTCTGTTCCAGGTGGCAGTAGGGCATACAAATTAATGCATCCCTGTGTGACCACCTTGGTTCAAGCATCAATGATGTGAGATCTGTTTATTGTTCAGTCAAGTTGAGTACAGCATCAAGTGAACAGGCCTTCCAGTACAAAGTAGTGTTGTATATTGAATATACACTTAACTGTTAGGGTGAAAAATTCTTGTTTACTAACACTGGCCGGCTGGCAGTGACAGGTTGAAAAATCATAACCAGCAAAACCGAAAGCCTGATACGAAATTCCACTTTTCATGTTCTTTGTGAAAGCTGGGTGCCTCTAATTCCTCATAAGCGTACGAGGCGGGGGAGGGGGCGGGGCATAAGCCCTCCCAGTTCGGGAAAAAATAGTGGATCCATTCGGGGAAGTGAGACAGTCAAGAAAATAAATTGCCTTTTTTTGCGCACACGGTGGTATAAAAATTCGGGCAACTTGGTCCAAAATCCTAAATTCGGGCACAAATTATCGCTTCCCCCTGAAAGATTGACCCTCGTACGCCTATGCTTTTCTTTCTGCAATTGAAACTGGTGGAGGTCACTGCAGGCTCTTACCGTTTTACAAAGAAAACTAACTTTTAGTTAATGATGATACAATTTTGAAAAAAAAAAAAGATTTCGGGTCGTTTTCAAGGCAATTCAGGCTAATAATGCGGATTTAACAAGCCAAAAGAATTAAAAAAAAATAAATTCAACATGTGGTTTGAAGTTTGAGTAGAATTCATTCCAGCACTGAAAGACAACATGAATACATAACAGGAACATTTCATGTTCTGAAATGTGTTTGATTTTGATACTGATACGTACATAAACCACATCGAGTCAGCGCACACAACGAACCGGCGAGCTGAAAGCGGCTTTCAACAACAAGACAGGACCCACATGGGGCCCTATCAGGGTTATCCCTTACAACCATTACCTGTGGTTCTCTACAAAAACGTATCAAAGCTTAGCCAGTTTGGCCATGGCACTTGGCAATTTCGCCGTACTAGTGCATATATTATTGACAAATCTGGCTCTGAACGTGTCCGTGTAAGAAGTGAACAACCGTGACCTTGTCTTATACGTGGGTTTTTCTCCGGGTACTCCGGCTTTCCTACCACTTGGCATAGGCTTGCCTCTAAAATCGGTTGCCCAGCCGGACGAAGTCGATTGCGCGCCGGACTGAAGCACCTTCCAGCATGGAAGTACTACCTCGCATGGAAGTACTACCTCGGAGGTAGTACTTCCATACTTCCAGTGAACCAGCTATAGGCTAACTAGCCGACTTTGCTTTTTTTGCTTTAGAACTGCCTGTGAGTACAACTGTTACTAATCAGCCACCTGCATTAATAGACTGTGCATAATTGTCCAGCGTCTTCTTAATTCAACAGAAAAGACGCCTAGCTTCAGTGTTTTCTTTCGGCGGCTTATACTCCGAAGCAGGATTAGGTCAGAACCATTGTCAATTGTACACCCTGCTCAGTGTCAATAGAAACAGCTTCCATTAGTTAAGTATTTTCCTCCCGGCGATAAGCCTGTAAGCCATCACTCTGTGATGGCTCTAGAGTGATGGCTCTCTTTAGCCTTTTTGGAGTAGTATTTACTGAAGACTGAAGATTTCCCCAACCATGGAGTTACTACCTCAGTTTCATATGCACGTGGTTCCTTCATTTCAAATCTGATCTCCGAAGAAGAAACACGAAATAATCCTACACACCACTAGGTAAAACGCAGAAGTTCATTCAAGTGGGAAGGACTCGTATCTTTTGAAGATTTTTCATAACGGTGAGTTTATTTTAAGTTGACAAATACTGTCTGTGTTGATATCCCTTGAATTGCCTATTTAGCCAATGTACTTCTTCAGAGCAATTTATTTATGCTTGAATGTGTTTGTTAACACAAGATGTGCACAGAGCAGATCTTGTGCAACTTTGGTGAAACTTGGGAGATAAAGTACAGTAAACATTCACTGCCAACAACTTTGAAGACCATGTAACAGTCGCTAGAGATACAGGTAAACTTCACATTAGCTAAAAAAATTGTATGGTACAGTATACTCATGGCTGAGTTTCATTTCATTCAGCAAGGAGCCAGCATGCCCATTGGGCTTTTGTTGAAGGGGAGGCGAAAAATCATTTTAGGTCACAAGGTTTCAAAAGGTTTTGAATTATTAACATGATATCTCAAGTACAGTAGGATAACTGTGTGGGATCTTATGCTTGTCATATACAGGCGACTTGTGCTTGTTACTGTTACAATATATCACATAGCAAGTAATCACTAAGCCTTTTGGCTTTCTAGTTGCTATTAGTGAGATTTTGCATGGACAGCTCGCAAAAGAATGGCAAGAAGGGAGAAGGTAAAACCGAAGAGGAAAAGGACTAAATACGTATGATTTAGAGTGCTTATTCAATGTTAAATTGACAAATAAAAAATTTACTGTAAAACAGTTACCATGGACCGAAAAAATGTTAGAATAAGTTTGTGCTACTAGTAAATTTAGTTTCTAATCATGTAGCCATCACGCTGCGAATGTTACTAAAGGTATTTCATTGCTATATGAAAACCATTTGATGTACGGCCTCCTACTTGCAGCCTACCATTCTATAGGCTGGAACAATTTACGTGTACCGACTTCTGTGCTTATAACGTTCATCAGGCAAAAAGCATCGACTAAGAGGATTGCGAGCGAAGCTGGCCTTAATTTTGCTTAAAAAGTCATTGACCATGGTAAAACTTGCGCGCACTGGTTGTCAGGATTCAGACACTTGCAATTTTCTTACAAGCAAACTCCATCTTTACATTTATGCAATTCCATATTTCTCCAGAATAACGCTTGCGTGAGAGGAGAATAGTAACAAAATTATAGCCAACACGAATAAAGCCAACACGTTTTGAAGGGGTAGGTATTGAAGCAAACTAGAACTGAAAATGAAAGCGCGATAAAATTTTGGTACTTAAACTTTGTTACAGAAAACAAAATACGTTACGGTAACTGTTAAAATCCTTTAGGGACATTTTCAATTTTGAACAATACTCGCATGGAGGCATACCGGGGACACTGTTCACAGGTAGAAAAATTTTAAAAATATTGGAATTATCGGCCGTCTAAGCTCTTCTTTGCCTAGGAAATTTCTCATTACCTTCTACAATGCTCCCATCCTGCCTTTTCTATCTTATTGTAATATTGTTTGGGGTTCTACTTATCCGTCTAAGTTACAGCCATTGTTTACCCTTCAAAAAAGAGTTATCCGGTATGTTTTTAATACACATTATCTTCATCATACGCCCCCACTCGTTAAAAAGTTGAACCTTTTGTCAATTTACGATATAAATCGTTATCAATGTGGAATTCTTGTTTACAACTTTTTGACAAAAATTACCAAATAATCTTTCGCGATTACGGTACTTTAATATGGATTATGAGGTAAATTCCTATCATACTCGCTCAGCTAACCGCTTGAAAACACCTCTTTACAGACTTCAGTCTACCCTCCATTATGTTCGTTATGTTGCTCCCAGTGTTTGGAATTCCCTTTCCCTCTTCAGTTATTCAATGTTCTTCTCTACACATGTTGAAAAGAAATTTAAAACGCTTATTTACAACCTACAGCCTATGACACTATATCTTTGAAATGTACCATGTTCTTCTCTTCAGTATTGCAGTGTTTTGTCTTATATTCGTTTGATTTTCTGTAATCTATTAAGTTGTACTCTTTTTCCTATTGTAGGTATCCACGTTTATAGGCTTTGCCAAGCCTCCCGTGGATACTCCCCGGTCTATCACATGTATATATGTATATAACTATTGTACCTAACATGTATATAAATGACGGAAATAAAGTTGTTGAAATTTGCAGGGGGCACAGTGGTCTGCAGGGGGATGGCCACCCGTGGCTATATGCTAGTAAAACGTCAAGCCTGTTGTAAATATAACAGCCCGTGAGTTACTTTATATTGGATTCCCTATTCTAAACGAGTAGTGGAATTAACCGACGGGACCATACAGACGTGCACATGACGTTCTCACTCGCACTCGCTAGCAAAACGCCTCCACAGTTAAAGAATCCGATAAATCCTGCCTTTATAATTGATTAGGCCGGATCATCAGTGGCGGAGGAAGGAAATTCTGTCAGAGGGGGCGAGAATGGCATGTAGGGACGCTTTGAAGTAGTTAAATACGCTCTGCCTCAGTACGGTAAAAACCTTAAAAGGGCGCCGACGGTCGATTTGAGTCTGTCAGGGGGGGGGGGGGCGACCGCCCCTCTCAGCATATGGTAGCTCCGCCACTGCGGATCATCCGTGATTACTTTAGGAAGACCTCCATTGGTTATATCACGGATGTAATACCCTTCCGAGTATTGGCACCATGGCAATCACTTTGCTAGTCAATCTTTCTACTTTGTTTACGTCATAAATAAACTGAAAAGAGACTTATGACAGCTGTATACAAAACAGAATTTTGTATTTATATTATGTACACAATTTTTTTGGTTGCACGCTTGCATGCATTGCCAGTGGTATAGGTGAGAAGCACAATATTCAACTCTTATACACCAGGGCCGTAAACTTGCCTTGCCCCCGCGAATTTTTAGCCCTAAATGAAAGTTGCCCGACATGCCAGGGATAAAATATTGCAATTGAGTTCAAGTCCAAGTCCGAGGGCTCGAGTCCAAGTCCGAGTCCAGTGTTCTCAAGTCCAAAATTGTAAAACAAGTATAGTACTCTGGTATTAAGTTTTGAAGGCTTAATGCACTAAGCTCAATATGCTACTACAAACTGACCAAACAAATTAGAAAAACCACATGCCAAATTGAATTAAATTATAGTAAAAAGCTGATCAAAGTATGCTCTCTGCACAACCATTTCATATATCCTTGGCT
>WURT03661676.1:0-37777 GCA_009936505.3 Holothuria glaberrima
CTCTGATTCAGCTCATTTCTATGAAAAGAGAACTATTTTTGTACCTGGAACTGAAAAATCTAACAACAATCCTGTTTTTGTCGTTGATAGCTACCGTCATCTCAAACTTTCCTGGTCAGTCTGTACAAACATTGTGCTGCTGTCTTAAAGTTATGTCTTCCCTCTCTTTGTTGTCTACAAAAAGGTAATCAGATTATATTCCCAAAATTGCCACTTGGTAGCACCATAGAAGGTTTTTATAACTGTCATCTGGCCACAATTAGAAATGGATAATTTTGTTGGGCAAGTGCACAATCTACAGTGAAGTTGTGCTCATGCAACCAAGATCGCATTAAATCAATATACGCTTTCTGGATACGATACGAAACCATTTTGACATTTCCATACATTTAGGATGACACCGGTTTGTTTTGCATATATAAATTCTTTCACAACGAGTACTAATAGCTTGTACTCGTGCATATCGGTGTGGATCGGCCGGTGACGTAGCATAATGAAGTGAAAAATACGTTCCGCGTGATCAGTAATGATCCTCAAGAGAGTTTATAATATGATGGTACGCCAGTTTGCTTTAAGTCACTCACAGCCTTGAAAATACGATACAGTAACTTAGTCTGCCATATCTGGAAGCAATTTTAGATAGCATGCCCATAATCATTAAGCTTTCTCTTGAGTACCAAAACCAACCATTTTTTGGTCACAAAGTCTCCCTTTAAATTGTGCAACTTTTTCATTGACACTCGCAAAGTGAAATGCATTGAAAGGAACATTTAGGAAGTAGTGAATCCACAACAACATTATCGTATAAATGATGATGATGATGATGATGATGATGATGATGATGATGATGATGATGATGATGATGATGATGATGGTGATTACGACGATGATGATGATGATAATAATGAGATGATGCGGATGATAATGGTGAAGTTGATGGTGATGGTGATGGTGATGGTGATGGTGATGGTGATGATGATGATGATGATGATGATAATGATGATGAGATGATGATGATAATAATAATAATAATGGTGATGGTGGTGATGGTGACGGTGATGGTGACGGTGACGGTGACGTTGACGGTGACGGTGACGGTGACGTTGGTGATGGCGATGACGATGGCGATGGCGATGGCGATGGCGATGATGGCGATGGCAATGGCGATGGCGATGATGGCGATGGCGATGGCGATGATGGCGGCGATGGCGGCGATGGCGGCGATGGCGGCGATGGCGGCGATGGCGATGGCGATGGCGATGGCGACGGCGACGGCGATGGCGATGGCGACGGCGACGGCGATGGCGGCGATGGCGATGGCGATGGTGATGGCGATGGCGATGGCGATGTCGATGGCGATGGCGATGGCGATGGCGATGGCGATGGCGATGGCGATGACGATGATGATTTAAAAGTTAATTTACCATCCACTCGATACTCCACCTAGAAAATCTGTTTTTAACAGGATACAGACAAAACTGTACAAATATCTGGCTAAACTTTGGGATTAGCTAGAGAAAAAACACTCAAAACGTGGATACGGTCTCAGTAAGCCTATAGAATGTTCAGAGTGGAAGCAAGACTTACTCATGCCAAAGATAATTACATTGAATTACAGGGATTACTGTTTCAGTCTCAATACCACATATTTTAAAGAAAAATTATCAAAGGCCTACAGTGCCAATGGTTCAAATAAAAGCTAAAACATTGAAGAAAGCTTCCATCAATCATGGAAAGACACTGAATATGGGCAATCGGAAGAGCTAGACCGTTCATTCCAGAAACCACCGACTATTTAGGTACACCGGAATAAAACTATAGTGTCCTCTCTAAACGGGATATACTGTGCGGTCTGCTTAAAAGGGTTTGCTGGAAATTGTTCAAGCACAAACACATGCTATATTAATTCAAAAAAGGTTGGTTTGAATTACAAAGTCGGTAAGAATTCAGGAATTACACTCGTAAATAGATGCCGTGGTCACAGGACTCAAGCTTTTCATCAAAATCATCCGGAAGGCAGAGTATGGTTGTAATTTCTCTGTAGACTTTGATCATGCCATGATGGTCCTTCTTAAAAATTCAATTCTATTACGTAACTTGTTTGTGTATTTTGGTAGATCAAGTACTGCCAATCAGTTACTCAAATGTGAAAGCTGACTGTATCAGGTGTCTATGTAGTGTGATTTTTTAAACACCAATATGAGTAGCTCGTCATAACTACAAATTGTGAGCTACTCTCACATCAATGCTAATGATTTGGCCAATTATGGCATTTCAAATTTACCGTAAAGTGACCATTTAGATTTTGATCTTTAAGGGGGAGAAATTTTAAAGTTGTACACCCAGCCATATTGCCCGCAGGGTTACGGAAATCACTTTTTTACCATTTATTAAGAATGTCTTAATTACCTTCAGTCCATCCCAATCTTGCACCACCCACATTGAGATCATTATGTTTCGAGTCCCTTTGCTTTTGCTTAAATTTCACCCGGGCAAATGCAGATTTGCCGGGTGTCACGTGACCTTATAGTGTTGCAGTTATCTCTTTGATCACACTTCAGTTTCATCAGGGCTAACAATGTAGAAACCACAAATTAAATGCACTTGGCTGCAGCTTGCTAATTATGTAATCCCTTTGTGAACAAAGTATTGAGAGTGTGTGGTACACAAGCTCTCTTAATGCTTCTGCTGTCCAGACAGTTGTGGTCAGATTATTTACACTTAAGAAGAAAACTTCCTGTTGAGCAGAGTGGGCAAATTTATAAATAAATTGCCTGACTTCCTACAAAATCCTGAAAACAGCCCAACCAAACCGAACGCATAATGTTAACATACTTCTTTTCTCATATCCACGAAGAACCAGCAACATGTTCTCATCTTAACTTTTGTAATATACTGTACTTCTAAAAGGGATATAAAATTGACATTTGGGTACTTTGATACTACTAACGATATACTGGTATAAAACTTTCCTACACCCTTGAAATAGTAGTGTACTGCCTTAGGTGAAGAAATAACCTATAAATCGTAGCCGATATGTGCCATAGTGACAAAACCAACAATTTAGTCTCCAGACAATACTAAAATTTGTTTTACTACTAGAAGTTCCAAAATATAGGATACATGAAGGGAAGCGTACTGCTACTATTGAAAGACAGATTAAAGTCACAGTAAGTGTTGTGGCCAATGTATACGTGCTGGGATAACATAGAAGGTCCGGCAGTCTATGTTAGGTGACACAATGCAGGTGACTTACGTAAAAATACTCATCTCTACTAACTTCATTCAGAATTAACATAGTTTCGTTGTTTGACACTGAGCTATTGAACATGCAGGCGTGTAGCTTTGAAATTAAGAAGGATTAACAACTCATAATGCCACAGAGATATTTAAATGAGTAGCATAATCCCCTTACCCTAGAAATGTCGAAAAAAGGAGACGTCCATTGGAACATAGAAAAGTCAGAAAGTTATATTCATTCTCTCAGATCCTTCCATACTTTTCCATATTTTTGGCAGACCCAGAAGTGAAATTTCAGTGTGCTTAGATATCTATTACCTTCCCTAATGATATGTTAACATTCATTTTAAAGCCACTTTATATCAACCATTTTTTTCTCTAAAATTACCAAAAAAAATACATTTTCGTAAGAACATCCTCCGATTCTTTTCTTGATCCTGATTAATAAAGGGAAAAACTGAAGTAGATATATATATATATATATATATGTTAGTTCCAATCAGATTAACGGTAGAATCAACATTTACCTCAGCTAATTACAAGTTCAAGGCCCTTTTATTTTTAAGTGCAGTCTATAGGATTTGCTATTCCCAATGATATAACACCTTGTTTGTTTCTCAACATCTGATTGGGGGATTGGTGGTCACATACCATGGGTTATTTGACACTATTGTACTGTCCATCGTGCATTAGTCTAGAAAAACACACGGTGCTTGCCTCTCTCCGCTCGGGTCAAAATTTGACCAAAATCTGGCCTATTTAGAAAGTTAGGTGTTATACAAACCAAATAATGAATGTTTTCCATTCGTGTGATAGTATGAATAATTTCATTTGTTGAAAGATAGAAGTTCTATTCAATGAAGCGAAGCCGAGTTGAATAGAACGTTCAATCTTTCAAATCATGAAATTATTCACACTATCGAACGAATAGAAAACATTCCTTATTTGTATAATATTACATGCCTGAGATGAAAACAACATTGCCTGTACTATTGCATGACTGCCTGAAAGCTTCTCGTCGATTTAAGTGCTCTTGGGCTTCGTAGTTCGTTCTTGGAATTTCAGGTCTTCAATTGATTTAAGTGGCTACAAAAAACGCTCAGCTTATACTACTAATTGGCCTCCCTATAACTGCCAACTGTTAATTGACTAGTTTTATCTATGGGTGAAGCGCTTACTTGAAGCAGTGGTCTCGAAGACAAAATAAACAGACGAAAATACACTCTAAAAGGGTCCAGTTCAAGTTTGAACAAATTCTGACCAATGGACACTGAACAGAAATCTGTTCAAATATTTGGCTAGATTTGGTTCATTTTGAACCGGCAACGGTTAGTTTTTAACAAAACTACTCAAATACTTGAACAGTGTTTCCGTTCAGTGCCCATTTGATCCATGTTTGGTTTAATTTGAACGGGATGTTATTATAATGCATCTTTCAAAGACACTAATTTCGGAATTTCTTGCATTTTCTGTGGCATTAGGCTATGGGATTGGTAAGAATATGTGCCCCATTCACACAATAAAATCTCGGGTGTAAAAACAGCTTTTTATTCCCGTCAATACAGTACGATGCTATAGTCAATTAGAGGAGAAGTAACTAGTTACAGAAAAGATCTACTTTCCATTGCTTTTAGCATGATCAAATGATTGAAATTGAATGAGGAGTAATTGTCTTAGCGAATACAAAAATAAGATTGTTTTGTGCACATTATAACTTCATTCATAGACATTCTTAACTTTTCCCTTGAAGAGGTGAGTCAAATACCATAAGTTTTGGGCACTTTCAATGATAGGGTCCTTCCAAAGAGTTCATCTCAATTACCGTATA
Organism: Holothuria glaberrima; assembly: GCA_009936505.3. Taxonomy (NCBI): domain Eukaryota; kingdom Metazoa; phylum Echinodermata; class Holothuroidea; order Aspidochirotida; family Holothuriidae; genus Holothuria; species Holothuria glaberrima. The sequence goes on from WURT03661676.1 coordinate 5,069, forward strand.
TCATCACAATATAATAAAACAATCGATTGTCAAACAATTGATAACAGTACCAACAACAAAGCACCCAATTCCATGATCATTCTCGAACCTGCTTCAACGGACTCCCTGTCGTTGTTGGAAGATGCTGTTTGTGAGCTGTACTACTACATGCAAAATTAATCATTGATTCAAAGATGGAAACTTCATATGCCATCAAACGTGTGTTTATTCGATATTGTTTATGTTTCACTGCAAATCTGGTAAATCTGAGACTCCGTTATTTATATCCCACACACTGGGAAATATACGGGTTGTACTAACGCATTGTTCCACTTCTTCGTAGTGAAGCGTAACCGAACCATGGAATAGATCTTCTTCGAATGGAGAAACGTTGGTGGGCCTTCCAAGCAAGTTGTACTAAATAGGTCAAACTGTCAAAAGGAAATGACTGAAGATATATGACCCAAACTTTAAAGTCGTATTCTAACCTTAAGGCTAAGCACTACCAAGGTCTTCATACAACAAAACAGCTCATCAGAATGTTTCAAACTTTCAAAACAGACATTATGTGCGGTACTTACAAAAACTGGTGTTGACGCTAACCATTTACATCATTGCATATATGCTGCTACGAAGTTTCCCTAAACCTTCAGCACTTTTCACGCAAAGCAGCCCCACGAGTAATATATTAGGAGCGTGTGCAATAATTGTATAGAGCACACTACAACACCGAAAAGATATCAAAAACCAGAATTTATATGACTGGTAGTCTACAATATATACGAAAGCATTGATTGCACTCACGTGGCAAGTTTTTATGAGTTCGCTAAAAGTATGGTATTCGTAACAGACAATATTTAAATGACTGGAACATGTTAAGGTCATAGTATGATTACATTTTATGAAACTTTACGCGGTACCATATTAATATTGTATTATTTATGAAGAATGAGTCATACATCATCGGATGGTGATATTTCTGCTTAGTTGAAAACCATTTTTACCGAAGGTACTTTCACAAGACATATAATCACTGCATATGCGTTGACACATTTTGAAGTTCTTAACCTTCTTAAATGTAGTATACGTTCAGTTAAGGCCGCGTTTGTTAATTACCATAAACGATCATGTTTATTGCCAACAAGGCGCAGTAAATTATTTCAAGGTTTACCATCGGATCTTCGACTCTTTAGACTTGCAATGAAACGTTTTGCACAATTTAACTGGTGAAAGAGAAGGATGTGTCTCTTAGGAGCCAGACACAGGTAGGAACTACAAAAAGGGACTATTCTGTTGTACTTCAGGCCCTTTGCCAAGGGTGTCCGGCAGTGTTTCTCCTTCTAATCGAACATGTCTCCATCTTGTCTCGGCTTCTCAGTGTCCCAGTTGTAGGTTCTCAGAAAGAGAGATCTGTGCAAGTAGGGTAGCTAGACGGGGCTGGAGTCAGGATTTCCCTGACAGGTGGAGGGCAAGTTAGACAACAAGGAGAGGTAAACTTTTTACAACAAAACACTCAAAAATATGGGATGTGCATGATCGAAATGGCTGACCATGCACTCTGAGATTACTGACCATGCATTATAGGATGATTGACCATGCATAATGACACCTTGCACTTCATAAGCAATATTATAAATAGGGCACGGACCGGAATCTTGCCAATTTACTAACTTCATTTGGTTCGAAAATTTACTCAAGCAGGGAGTTGCCACTGGTTAAAGTGACGTTGCCATGAATATTTTATACTACGTAGCGCGTGAGATACGTATCCATACACGCACGTGTGGTTAGAGAGGTGGCAGTAATACCACTGAGTTCTCGTGACAAGTCCCTGATCCAAGTAGGTTTATGTTTCGAGCCAAACTTTGTCAAATATTAGACGAGCTTCAAATTCGTGTGCCAACCGGATACATTATTCTCAAATGTTAATAAGGCGTTTATATACCGACTGCTTGGTCAAGTGGTTAGAACATCCTACTGGCAGCCGCAAGGTCGGAGGTTTGAATCCTGGCTGGGTCATACCAAATACTTTAAAAATGGAACCTACTACCATTGTGCTTGGTGCTCAGCATAAGCAATGGAGTAGGGAAAACAAACTGGTGAGCCACAACTGTAAAAAAGGCGGTGGGCGGCCCGAACTGAAAACAAATGGTTACAAACTGAGCCGTAAAACCTCATCTTACTTACTCTCAATTAAGGCGTTTATAAGGTGTGGGGACGATCATGGTTCAGAGGGCGATAAAGAAAAAATTGACTATCACATGGATCATTTGAAAACGTTAACATGGGCACTGATAACTGAGTTGCATTTTAAAGGGACGGCAAGTCTGTCAGGCCTCTATCGGGGGGGGGGGAGCAAAAGAAAGATTGTTTAGAAGCGACGTGGCAAAAAAATTGTACGCTTTGTACCACGCTTAGGTACTGTTACACATTAACTTACTGATCCACTCATCAAGAAATTGAACCGCTATATGACTGGCAATGGACTTTATCCTCATTCAAACCATTATCAGTTCTGACGTTTTGTTATACATTTCCAAGTGCAATTCACTGGCAAACATAAGTCCGTGTTTAACGCACTTGGATTAATTTCATGCATGACCTAGGCCCTTGCAACTTTACGGGTATGTCTACGTATACTGTAGAAACAATCACACAATGTTCTGTGTGTCTGTAAACCAACAGTCAAACTTTCAGTGACAGTAGTACAAGGACTAGGGTCCGCAAAAGCCGGTATCGCATCGCAGTTTTGCGATACAATTAAACGCAGTAGCGATGCCAAAATTTTATGTCTCGCAAATTTGCAACACAAACCAGCAAATCGATTGAACAAATTTGTACAGGCATTCTGGCATCCACACAACGATTGGACTTAAAGGGAGAAGGCAGTCGCCCCACGTTTATTTTCAAAAATTTGCCAAATCTTACAGATCTCCTCTTATTTCTCTCACAAGTATTTTCTGTAATGTTTCCTGATAAAATCAATGAAAAAACCAAAGAGTTAATCTGCATAAATTTATAAAATAAATGACAAAATATTGTCACATGATTGAAATGAGCCATTCCTGAACTAGTGTACCTGTGTATACTAGTAACTCAAATTGGGGGATTGCATTTTTCCTTTAACTTTCGTTTAACACCTAAATTTTACATTTCAGTTCCAACCTAAATACTGTCATTAACATGAATCGATTCCCTGTATGAGGTTTTAATAATTCAATAATTACACTCGCTTGCTCGGAACCGCCTGGCCATCCGCGATCCAATAATATAGGGCTAGCGTGGTACTGTTGCAGCTGGCTAGTTGTTTACAACTCGTTACCTTAGTGGCGGGTTTGGATGTGTACTATGATCTATCCTGTATCGCACATGCTCTCAACCAGTACGTTTCGACATGTCGCTGCGCTGGCTAACATTTCACGTGTTACTCTTCCAAACGAACGTACAGTACGTATGTAATGTAATGTATACAACACCTAATTAAGGCGCGGTGCACTGGGCCAACTGCATGACCAACATATATCTGTCTAGTAGCCCTCCACAGTCTGCTCTCTTGTGATCACTCCTCCACGTACGCTATCGGGTCGGGTGACCTTCGGTGACCGATAACGATATCGACCAATATCAGCGTCACTCTATTGGTATCAGTCTGTTAGGTAAGTAATAGGTTACGCAATGCAGATTGTCGGCTATCGATGACGATATCGAAAATTGCTATGCAAAATTTGTAAATTGCTACACAAAAATAAAAAAATGCATAGCAGTTTTGCTGTGCAAAACAACATCCTTAAGGCGAACCCTGACAAGGACATCGCTTTATGATGCCAAAATTGGGCGAAATTAGTTGCCATGTCTTAATAACATAGATACATAGCTGTTTTTGATTCATCTCTGCGTTTGCATACATCAATTTAACAAACCTAAAACCAGGTAAGTAAGACTGTAACAGGAAGGTGACCAGGTGTCTCTGATTTTCGGGGACAGTCCGCTATTCCAATGTTTCAACCCCGATCATAAGTGTCTCCACAAAACTCTTGTCTTTAACAAGAAAAAATCAAATAGATCTATTATTTATATTATTTCAGTGCCCTCTAAACAACAAGTCATTTTTGAGTATAAATATTTACCTTAACACCAACAAAGTATGTAATCATTTTGCCCCTAGAACCTCAAGAAACTAAAACTTTCTCAAATTTAAGAACCTTCGTAAACCATGTATCACACGTTAACCTTCTCTTCGCAGATTGATATTTCGAATCCTTGGTCAGCTTATGTAATATTGTGGTAGCTTTTAACCATTTTCTGTGTCTGAAAAATTGTTGAACCTTTCAACATATGTAGCAATGTTATCACTGATGACTAATTTCTGGTGGGGAAGTTTTATTTAAATCTTCTAAGCATATAAAAACTGCACCTTTATTCCTTCAAGTTCCCAGTTTCCTTTTGCACATTTTCTTCGGAAATGCCGATTAGCAAACAATAAATACACATTAAACGCTAGCGTTTAATTTACTTATCTACTCGATGTTTTGTAGCCTAAACGCCATGGCTTGTTAAGAAACTGATGCAGTGTAACCTTCACTTTGAGACCACAAGTTAACTATTATAAATACCATGCTCACACAACTTAAAAACAAACCGAGTCCGGACTGGAATTCAAAATGAAAAAGTTGAAGCCATGTATACATACAACTTTAGAATTCCTTCATAATTTGCTCCACATGGCGTAGTTATTCCAACGTGAGATTGTAGGGATTCATATATCGATTACTCTCTTCTTATCAGTAGCCAAAAATACTTTTGCCTTGTTGCATGAATGGACAATGCATTGTAGTCTTAGTAGAAAACCGAGGAGAATCAGCTATGATAATGTGTATCCAGTCAATAGAGGAATGAATCCAATCCAAACCAAAGACTATGTCATCGGCAGTGTTTTATATCAGCGTTAACAGGCCAAGGTAACTGCTCTGGAAAACAGCCACCTTTTTTTTGCATTTTACTACCGGTGGTATCCATTTAAGCTTGTTTCCGTTCACGTACCAAACTTTCCCGATTCTGTTATCACATTTACTTCTTAAGTACTGACAAGATTAAAATCACCTTCGATCACATTAACTACACAATGCATCATGTCATCAGTGGAAAGTTGAAAAGTTGGAAAGTTAAGTTTCCTTAAGGTGACTTTTGATCAATTTTATTACTCTTTAATTTCCTAATTTTTAAGAATGACTATATCAAATTATCCAAACAAGCTCTGTCATGACATGCTCAGTTATTTCTCAGGTGTTCGATCCACTGTCCACTTATACCTAATACAAGCAAGTTGAGGAAACGAATCAAAATTATATCATTATCTCATTCAGAATTTCTTGCAATAGTTACATATAGTATTACTGATTTATGAATTACTGTAACACATACGCACGGGCTCTTTAAAAATGTTCTAACCCTGACCCCTTCCTCTTCACAAAACTGTTACATCATGTCCTGAATTCGGTATATTTGTGATACGATTTTTTCGTGAGAAGCTAAAATTTCTCTTGCCACCTTTTTTAAGGAACCTTGGATACGCCACTGATGCGAGAAGTGTTTCCAAGTAGCTCTATTTGATTGATGCAAAATGCTTATCTGCATAGTCAAAGGTCAAATTAGACATAATTGTGCTGACATTCGACCTACAATCAATAGCATTCATTTTCAAAACCACTCACTTCAGTAAGTTTGTCTTAACTTAGTTAAGTGCGGTATTACTGTTTAGTTGAGACCAGCAAAATTGTTAAATTTTTTAATCATAAAAAGCCAGCCTCACACAGCAATGGCAGCAAACTTAAGTTGTACAGAAGAGTGAGTGAGATATATAGTATAACATATTGTGCACGGTATTTAATATACGAAAAATACACATATCATTATTTATCAAGCTATTGTTTAGACTTTGACCTATCCCTCTTATTCTACTTACTTTTATTTAAATTACTGAAGACCTGACAGCTTAGGCCAAAGGGCAAAATCCAGACAACTGCTTCTTAAAGTTGCGGCCCCATTAAGGACATTAAACAGGACGGGATCAACCGTTCAGTCTCCATACCCTCACATCATACGTTTGTAATGCGTGACTGTTTGCTAGTCTGCTTGGAAAGAAAGGGCACTACAAATTTGGCTTGGGCGGGTCACCTGACTCTACTTCAGAGTCCCGACTATTGACCGGCAGTGGCGACTCGACTTCATTTTCCTTGGAGTCACCACTCCCGTAGAATTGTTAAAACTTTAAAAACCATTCATGGAGATCGTTTTGTGTATGTGTTTGCTACTCACCAGTACAACATCAAAAGTTTTCCACATTTCGGTTCAATCCACCGATGAACTTTTACTGCGCAACCGCAGCCCTTTTCAATGTCAGTGATTGTATTTAATACACTAGTACAGTATGTCATTCATAACACTTAATGCCTTCAAATCACATGCGAAACTGGGTAGTGCATATTGTTTTCTTTCTACATTGTCTGCACGATATCTTATCTCATCTAACTAACTCTACAGTGTCTACACGATAATTCCAACTCAAAAAATAACGTTATATATATATATATGTTATATATTTAGGTAGCAGTTATGACGTCATTAAAACTAACAGCAAGTAGGAGTCGGGACTATTCAGGCCCCTGGTACCTGACTCCAATAACATCCGAGTCGCCCAAGCCTACTATACATGATCTTGCCAAACGACCGAGAATCATACTCTGCACTGTGACTTTGACGTCAGACAGGTGGGAAGAAAGCAGTGTTACGTCATAGGAACGTGGTACTTTACGCTTGCAAAATTTCGGCGCGCTCTCAATGTTTTATAACTAATATTGGGGCAACAATACATTATTGTAACCAAAACACTTCCAAAAAATGTACAACTCCGACCTCTTCAGGGACCCCGCATCAGTAGAGGATCTTAGAGCAATGTTGTGACATGAGTAGCATATACGGTAACAGTACGGTTTGCAGTATGCATTTGTCGTTACACAATTTTTATAACGGGTGGCATGCCACAGCCAAAGTATCACTAAAAAATGTTTCTTTCTATTCATGTAATTAACTGAAAGATTTGCCTAAGATACCTGTATTTTGCATCTAAGCCAACTTACATTTACAAAAATCTCTCAAAAATGCACAACTTACACCGACCTTCTGGCCAAATGTCTCTAGGTTGGGCTAAAGCACAATCTTCGATAGTGCCCCCCAATCGCCAACCTCTGGCGGCGTCACTGGACCTACTGATATGGGGCCCTTTGGATCCAGGAGCTGGGGGCCAATCGTTACGCCGCTGACTCAGCTAGAACTGTGCCTCGACCCTAAACACTGGAGAGACCTATATACTCAAAATAATAGAAAGATTCAAGATTAATAATAACCGCATTTGGTTTAAGGCTATTCAGTATTGGTTCATTCTATTGTTTCCAAATCATAAAGGAAGAATTGCCTGTATATGGAAACGAAAACCCCATTACAGCAGCTTGCTACGTTGGGGAGATAGGGCCTACCGGGCCGATATTTGAAGAAATGCTGTTTTTCAGTTTCTGGAGTGTATGATGAAATATTTGTTAATTCATCTGAGAAAATTGATGTCATTAATTTTATACTTCTTTATAATATTGACGCCTCTTTATAGAATATTCAATAACTTTGGTTCCCATACCATACACATGGCTCGGCTTCACGTCTGATCCACATTGGAAAATATTCAAACTGTCTAATGGTATTAAATTTCAACGACAAACGTTAAACTGCTTTATAAAGAATAACATATAAGGACTCTTTTGAGGCATGTTCTACTTTGTATATCATTCTGTGACCTGGAGGAAGAAATGTCATAGTAAAGAAAACAACCCTTAAAAAGGGATGTCTTACGCTCAGAGTATAGGCTAATTTTTGTCTCGGGGTTTGGACCACATGTACATTTGTTTTTATTTTTGTTTCCTTTTCACACATGACCAGAACAAAATTTCACAAAGACATGCCTCTAACTGTGGGGTATCGAGAGATGATTTATCCCATACCTTGTCTGTTACTCCAATGAAGGGACTAAGGCTCCAATATAAGGAATCCATGTTTTCCCACTTCAGCAAATCGAAGTCACGTGCATAGCCTACTAAACTTTCTACTAGTACGAAGTCATTCGAAGCAACTTAGCAGACGAGCTGTTTAACAAAGGATAACCCAAACCTATTTTTCGAAGAGAACCACGGAGCGCTCACTCACATTGTTCGTGTGCAAACCGTTCTGCATCGTGAATTCTCTGTCAGTATTTGAAACCGTCAATTTTTAAGACTGGCTTTGTGAGGAGTTTTGTATTCCACAGGGACTAAGTAACCCATATAATCACAATCCAAATCCATTCGACCTTCGAAAATATTACACAGTGGCCGAACAGCACCTTTCAGTAAACACGGTAAATTTCTTCGTGAAATTGAAGTATTTGAAAACACCTCATCTTATTAATACCAGCTACAGCATAGGGTGAAATTACCTTGAAATCATTTGTTCTTCTAGTTTGAGAAAGATCAGGGCATGCTTGCTTACTTTATGCAATAGATCAGTGGTACAATGATACCTCATAGTTTATGCAGCTACTTTAAACTTATTCCGAGAAGTCAAAATGCAACTGTCAGATAATATTTGCACTAAAGTGATCATACCTCTATATTGACTAATAGACACAGCTGTTGTTGCTGAAGTCTGGAGTAAGATCAACTTACTGTGAGGTGTATGACGTAGCTGAAAAGTTTCACATTTGCGCCTAGGAAATGAATGTGCCTTAACGTATACCGAATACAAGGATTATTTACATTATTAGAAATATCAGTAATTTAAAAATGGTGATGTCAACGAAGCAGAGGGCATGTGTTTGTTTGCTCTCTGCGAAAGTAACATTGTTATATGTATGTCTTGGATCAATCCTGTTTACTTTCATCGAGAAACCCAACCAAGATGGAAATATTACGTTAAGAATGAAGAGAGCTGAAAGACTGCATGCGAACATAAAACTTCTTAGGAATTCCATGAACAACTCGATGATCGACCAGTCTCTCACGTCCTTACTGAATGAAACGTATCACTTAGCTTTTGATTCGGTGATGTTTGAATACCAGTCGATGATTCCTTGGAACTTTTTCTCTGGGTTTCACTTTTGTCTGACAGCCATCACAACTGTCGGTAGGTACATCCTAAACGTTTTAAAATGGACCTTAAGTTTAGAATTACAAGAATTTGCATGTTAGATGTTTGAAAATAAAATTCATGCATTCGATAACCATTCTCGTAGCAGTGCTAAAGTTTATGCACTTAATTTGAAATAGTCAATTGCACAATAATTTGTGCAGTTCTTCTTGTACAACTTGCATTACCTTCTTTTCGTTCCTTTCGAAATTACTGTGTCCTTACAAAGACGTTGAATGGAGAGGTCTTCTATACCCTTCAACAGTAGGAAAATGATCATGTTTCCGCACCAGGTGCAGTGGCTTTTGAAAAAAAAACAAAGATATGAAAAGACTTATTGAGTAGTACAAGAAAGACATCACAAATTATTGCATAATCTACTATTTCAAATTGATTAAATAACCCAGTGAAAATGGAACAAAAATTACTGCTTTTGGACGATTTCGTACAAAATCTTGCAAAATCGCCCTGTCATTAAAAAAAAAAAAACAAAGGGCAATGACACATTCCATTGTCCCTCCTGGACTATTCTAGTGCAAAACAGGATCAAATTAACGATCAGGGTCGTAAACCTTCAAGGTTTCTTCGTGTTTTGGATGATTCAATTAAGTTTGTCCTTCAGCAGTAAGGAGCAATAATTGAGTACATACCATTATAAGGTAGAACAGTAAGCTAATTACGCAATAAAAATTACTTTGTTCGTAACCTTGGAAAATCGTCCAAACGCAGTGATTTTACCTTCCAAAATCGTCAGGACGAAAATGGAAGAAAGAAAAACGTTGTCCAAAATCTTCCAAAATCGCCCCATTTTTCACTGGGAAGCTCCAACATTTTATAACTCAACTCAAGGATGTCATGTGAGGATAGAAGTTGAACCATTTGGATGCATATTTCAAGCTTTTTATCATATGTTTTTCAAATTTTAGACTTAAGATACATTTTAATTTACCCAATTTTAGTAGAACTCACACACGGACGGGCCCAGTGAAGGAGCAATTTTTGCCCAACTATTTTAGAGTGTGCAAAAGCTGCTAGTCCCTCAAAGCCTGTTTACGTAACCCAGATAATACGCTGCCAGGAATTGGAATCAGTCAACTGCGCTGCTTGAAAGTATACGTCAGCCTGATCAGACAGGTGTGAAGATCAGACTTTTAGTGTGCATACATTTTCATTAGTACGATTACAAGTGGAGTATCTCTAGTTGTGATTACCAGAACAAGTGTTAATCTTTAGTGCGAGTACAAAATTTTGAACTAGTCCCAATGTATAAGTTCCAAAATCTGTGAGTACAAGCACAAATACGTTCTTACCAGTGGAGAAATTGAGCAAAAACCGAAAGTACGAGTACGTACTCACTACAAGTCTGATGAAGATGTCAACATGTTTACAACAGAGTGTACTAGGTAGAGTAATTACTCTTTCAGAATAGCACAGCGGATTACCTCCTTCTACAAGGGGACATTGAAGTTATTTTCAATTTGACTTCAAATCCTACAGTGATACTAGACTCATGCACATTACAAACACATTCAAGACAGAAGCACTGAATTACATGGAAAAAGCAACTGAATCCAGCCGGTGCTACACAGAAGTAGGTTTGTGACTGTATGGGATCCTCCTGTTTCCACAGTAACAACACATAACGGAACGTCACACTTTGCCTTATCGGATTGTGCACTGTGCCATTAGTAGTACATACGTTCGTTAACAGTCATGAAAGTTTCACCAATAAGAGTAGTATTTGATTTGAACAAAACCACTTCGACCTATCACTTGTGACGTCGCATTAGAATTTATTGAATGAAACATCCATTTGCCAGAGACAGGAGTCTTAAGAGGGAACTGTATTTTGCCTTTTGATGAAATTTCAAGGATTAAGTGTATGTTAAATTCAGTTAAATTGGATTTTTACTAACAAAAGTGACGTTTAGTCATGTGAATATATTGAAAATTATAAAGCTTACACATGAATACTTTTCATGGCAATAATGTAAGGAAGCTTGGAACAATCGACCATGGCAGAATTTTTTTCTTCTGAAACAGAGCTATCAGACACATTTTTGTCGGACCAACTTTCATTTGCTGGTTGTTCCCCTCAACTAAGGTTTGAATACAAATTTCTTCAAAAATTAATCCCATCCTCCTCCCTACACACAAACAGGCCGGGGAAAATTCCTTTCTTGTTAATTGTGTATTACCTGGTTATATGAATATATAAATGCTATCAAAGTTTCTTAATCTGTAATTTGTTACTGTATTAGTTAATATGGAAAGTAACCTGATGTAAAGAGGAAGATCTTGTATAGTATTGGTTCGTTTAAGCCAGTCCAGAATAGGATCACACATAACAGATCTTTGGTGCAGAGGTCTGAGGACTGAGAGATTGGACAACTACGTTTGATGTCCTTACAGGGACGTAGCTTTTTTGGGAAGAAAGAAGAAGTCCTTCGGGAGTAACATAACGAGCGAATTTAATATTATTGAGAATCAGGAAGAGAGGGTTACGTTCTTTTATATTAAAGGGAAATATTGCGTTTGAAATAATATCACAAAGCGACACCAATGTAATCCCACTGTGGTCTTTTCCCCCTTTTCAAACAAGAATCACAAATAACTTGCAGCAGATCATCACTAATCTCACGAAATAAGTACAAAAAGAAGCAATAATTTTCTCATCGAACCGGCTCATTACTGAACGATAAGCCTCGCCCACATGCAACCATTCGCACCGCTGCATATTCATTTTGGAAGAGCTGTTATGTCGGGTCATATTTACACTCATTACGCAATACGTTGACCTTGCCTCGCTTACTTCCCAAGACCCTTTGCTCACAATAGAGTACCACCATGGAAGTACTAGCTCGGACTTCCATGGTACCACCTCAATTACCGTTCCGCACTGTGTTGTACTGTGGAATATTGCAACTCATCCAGGGAGATGCAATACAGTGTCATCATCTCCCTGGTTCACCATGCCGTTAACGTTTCACACAGTACCTGTAGAGTGTGCGACTCTCCGAAGGAAGAATTTTACCTGAGAAAGGCTTGTACTTAATTTTTGGCAGGTACGTAAGATTTTCGTTTTCAACTAGGGTCTAAACCGATAGTAGCAGTTGCTGAAGCACCAACAATCTCTTTTGCATCCCGCTGTTTCGAAAGGGAAACAACCTGCAAAGGCCCAAGGGCTACAATTCGAATGTAACAGTTTAACGATAACATTGCGTACGGTACTCCGGGGAAGTGATTAGACCAGGGAGTCAAATAGCAACTCCCTGATAAAACCGGGCCCCTACAGTACACTAACTGTGGTTCAATCAGGGTGTCAAACTCCCTTGTTCAGTACAGGCAGTGTAGTACTCATACGGTTTGTTCGTATTTTACGAACATTTTGTGCAAGTTGTAGAAGGCGTTTGTTATTATCTGAGGTAAAGTGATAAAATGATTTGATTGGTGGATTTTAAATCAAGGGTGATGAAGGTGTGTTTTTGCACGCATAATTTTTTGGGTAAACAAATTTGTCAGTTGTTACAAAAAGGTCAATTACTCGTTAATTAGTGCTAACCGGGTAGAACCTTTTTCCCAACTACCTCTTTTTCATCGAACGGGACCCAAAGGTATGTAGAAGAGGATAGGTTCAATAAAAAGTCTTACAAACGCAATATTTCCCTTTAACAGAATCTTTGCCATCAAATTTAAGATTTTTTAAGGTGCTTCATGATCATCAGCACACAGTACATTATACCAAGTTGATTATTTTAGTTTTCAGGCATAATGAGGCCTATCTTTATGCTCAAAGCACCTCTAATGAAATAGTATAATGCCATTAAATTAAAAGTCACTCAAAAAATGTCGAAAAGCATTCGAGACATAACCTTAACGGAATCATAGAAACTTTACAAAAAATCATGCAACTAATAAAATCATCAAAGAGGATATAACTTGAAGAAGAGTGGAACTACTGAACGAAGAGTGTACAGATAAGAGTCGCCAATACCTCGTCAAACTAAGATAAAAATTGGTTGTTATGGTGCGTGATATTCATTAAAATAGTGTGTAGGGTAAATGGTTAGAGTGTATATTCATTTTCAATAGATCCAATACAGGAGATGAAAAAATTGAGACATAAGTACAATATGACGGAAAGGAACAAAACTTTAAATTAACCTCATCTTTCTATCTTGTTTGGTGGGGAAAATCGTCATTCGTTTGTTTCACAGGGGAACAACCATTTTTGCAAATTTTGAATTTGGACCACGTGCTATTATTATGTCTCCCTCTTACTTTATTTGAACAACTTGTTGTTGTTATTGTTGTTGCTGTTATTGGTTTAGATTATCCTTATTCCAATGATACAACCAGCTGTTTAAAATTTATTAGTGAAATCCATTCAGGTGAAGGCAACAAAATTTGAATCTGATAGTGACACTAAGAACATGGTGTGTTTTGTGTTTGTCATGTGAAATGTGAAATGAAGTATAGAGAAAAACAAACTTATCTCAGTTTAGAAACTTGGCATGAAGTGACAGAATAGGCCTAACAGATGTCAACACTGTTTGAAAAATAGTATATAGCATGCAAATTGTAAAACAGACAAGTTCTTGACAACCGAACAAATTATGAAGATTTGATTTCGTTACACATGGTTAGTAATTTGCTCTTCGTTTTCTACCATCTTTTCGAATTCTGAAGCTGATAATTTTCTCCAAGATATAACATTGTTTTTTTAGTTACCATTTCTGCTTTCTCTTCGAGAACCTCCCTTGGTGTGCATGCCATTACTGACATACGCAAAAAATCCAAAACCTCATTGGGTGTCGAATTTATTTCAAGGGCTAAAGATATCCTTACCATTTTAAAGAACCAATCCCTTTGCTCCGTTCTACTCTGTAATGTATTTATCATATTCAGTTTCAAACTCCAATTCTATAATACATATTTAGGTTACCCGATGCACACGCAAGTATTTGGGTAAACGCACTACTGACGGTGAGTAACGTATAGGCTTAGAAGTAATTGTGGCTCTATCATGATGTGAAGTAACTGGTGCATTGTTGTGCGGAATCACAAGGGAAAATATACACACTAATGAAGAAGTTGTCCCAGCATCTTACAACAAAATCATGAGCTAAAAAGTCACTTGCTTAATTATTCATCTATCAGGAATGGGGTAAATAACTGTACTCAATATTATTTGAAGAATAATTGGCAGAGATGAACATCCATAGCTTCTTGTCATTTCATTCACAGCAAGGTTGTAAAATTTAGCTCTTGAATTTACAATTAAAATTATACAGACAACATCGGCATATACAGAAAAGAGGCAAGCAATGCATCATACTATCCCCTGGGGTATGTTACATTGTGAATGACTAAACGCATAGAAATAAATATTAATATGCCGTATAGTAACAAGTTTATCAGTCATGCATACTATTTTCCGGAGCAAAAGAAAGTGCATTTCCCCAATTTTTCAGCGTTTAAGGAAGAGAAGCTTCAAACAGAGATGAAGGTCATATCGCACATCACGTTTAGAACGGAAAGGATAAACATGATAAATAATGTCAATTTCCGAAGCTGACCAACAGTTTTCTTAAGCTATTTTACCCATTAGGAACATCTTTTAAAGATACCCATGAGCGTTTTCTTATATCATCAGTGCAATCAGTAACATGGCTAGGAAGTGGTAGATGTCAAAATCCTACCTGAGGGTGGAAAGGGAGACGAATAAAGGGATGAAACTAAGAACTCTTGAATGTAAACGCTTTTGACAGTACTCTCTAGGACCAACAACTTTTTCCAATAGTCCCTAAACTAAAAATCATCTTTTGTTTGCAATGAGATATACTGAAACGTGAAAGCTAGTTCATGTAAATTAAAGGCATTTTTTACCATTTCATCTGTGAAGAACTGCGCACAAACTCTATTAAGCTTTTCTAGTTTCTTATAAAAATTATACAGCAGTATAGACAATTAGGGCCAGTATCCGGACTTCAGTGATACGAATAAATGCAATTATATATATGAAAATTTCCAAAATTAAAAGGTAGAGTAGCAAAGTTATGAGAAATTGTCATATCAAGACAAGCTTCCTTCATTTAGACTAATGTGCAGTCCATAAAGAGTGCACACAAATCTTGAAACTAGGTTTTGTGTTTGGTATACTCCACATCTGCCCACATACTCTTAGAAGATTGTTTATTGATCACATATGGTAGAACGTCATCCATGTCAAGCCCAAGTGAAGTTACAAGTCACCTTATTCAAGTTCAAGTCAAGTCATTAGCCATTTGACAAAGTTGCAAGTCTAGTCAAGTCACAACTCATTAAAATCGAGTCACACATTTTGACAAGTAAACTCACAAGTTATTGATTCCATAACAAATCAACTCACAATTTAAGTTTTGTGCCTAGGCATAAATGAAGTAACAAATTTGTTCAGTTGTTATAAGCAATCGTGACGTTTGAACTTAAGCCTGCCTCACATTTGCTTTAACTTTTAAATGGAAGATAAAAGAGTCACATCGCCAGGATTTCTCAACTTGCTTTACAAAAATTTTTTGGATGGTACCATTGAGTCACTGAGAGAAACTATTCGCACGCTCAATGTTAATGAATTATCTTCAGGGCTCAAAGTCAATTTTGAGAAATCTCATCTCTTCCCCTTTGGAAAAATGGTAAATGAGTACCCTTGTTTTCATGATATCTACAATCTGAGATAGTCTTTAGGCCCTAGTACGTTTAAGGAATAACGTTCACTCATGATAAAAAAGTTTGTTTCATTTAATTTGTATTACACTCCACAACTTTCTCGATTAAAACGTAACCTTCATGCTCGGTCTCATTGAAACCTTAAAACTATTGGAAAAATTAGTGTGGTTGAGGTTAAAATCAAAACTTTTACCAGTCTTTCTTTTTCAGGTGTTGTCAAATCCACCATTTATATCATTAAACACCTTGAAGTAGTTCTTTTAGAATTAACATGGTCCGGTAACCCCAACAAAGTCAAGCGTAGTACTTAAATAAACGATGGAGCTACTACCAATAGTATGAAAGCAGGTTATTGCCCTTTGAAGTAATCATCAGTTCCGATATTTCAAAGCCCAAAAACCTCATTAGCTGCTACGAAGGGCAATAATCCGGGATTATCAAAAGATAAGCGACAGTTATAGGCAAGATCTTTCTATCCGTATTAATACTCACAGCCAGTGGCGTATCTAGGAGGGCCCAGCAGCCATGCCCCCCTCTCATTGAAAAATGAGGAAACATAAAAAAGAAAAAAGGGGACAAAAAATGAAGACAGAACAGAAAAGGAGAACGAGAAAAGAGGAGCAAATTTTTAAATGATCCACAAAGGCGTTTAGGCTATAGATTTCTCTTGGAGGTAGGGTTAGGTGAATTTTCGACCGATTGATGGATATATTGTAATAAATTTCTGTCACAAATGTTTCTCAAACTATCCGAATTTTAGCAAATTCTTCGTAAACTTATAAAATTTTCGCGCGCTCAGTGTTGTTCTCATTATCAATATCTTCCCGTAGCAACTTTCGGAGAAGCAAAGCAGCAAAGTTTAAAGCTGTTTACAAATTACCATGCAGGTAAAAGACTACCTTTTCGAGTGGCATGTAGATTTGATGGGTAATTAAAAGTGTCTCGATGCAGAGCCTGAATGAAGGTTATGTCATGGAAATCTTATTTAATGAAAAATTTCAGCGCGCTTCGTGCGCATTCGTCACTGTTTGCACTCCGTCTTATGACATAACCATCACTAATGTTAATTATTCTGATCACAACGCTTTCCGAAAAACAAATATACATCTCCAACAATCTTTGGGGATCAATATGGGATATTTCAATCCAATCTGTAGCATGATGTGGAAGGTTGTTTTTGCCGTTAAACATTTTTCAAACATTTTTACCGAGCGCTTTGTGCGCAGTCGTTATCCGTATAGATGGTGATTGGTAATATACTTTCAACGAAAAGGCATTCTGAAACGCGCTTGTTAGTCCTTCACCTCTTTTGCTTTACACCTTTCACTGACTTTCAAGGAGGCGTAATATCACCTCCCTGCACCTGTATTCTCCTTTCCTCCCATTTTCCATTGCTGGAAGCTGTTCGTCAGGATTTTCGTTAAAAACTAGTAAAAATACGAGAGTTGAAAACGCTTTGGCGTCATACTCTATATTATCATGTGAATGTCAGATACAAGCATTATCCCATTGCCCCAATGCTGCCAACCTAAGATGCCCTTTTATAATGCACAATAAAGGAAAGGAAAATTTTCTTAATAGTCCAAGTATGCTTCTGTGGACTTTACGCACTTATTTGTGCGTACTAAAAACTTCCCCCAATAGGGTGCAGTCAATTAACCACACTGAGGGGCTTTAGGAGGTTTCTTGACGACGTATCCTTCTCTTAGACAACAAACCAGTAATCTACCCTTTCACCTAACCAAAAATTAGAACTAACTAAATTATGGATATTTTAAGCCATATATGATTTGTTTCAAAAATATCCCAAAGATAGCACCATTTTGCATCTAAGCAACCTTAAAGTAACAAAAACTTTTCAAAGAGGAGCCTACCCCCTCCCCTTAGACTCCTCACCAGGACGGCACCTCTATGTATGTGACAAAGCAAGGACCCCCACTGCTGTATACAAAACGCAGGACCGTATAAATAAGTGCAATTTAGTGGTCCCGCCCACTTAAAAAAAGTCACCAAACCATGGCGACGGAACTGACTTCTACTGCAAAATTTCGGCCCGCTTCGCGCGCATTTGTCACAGCACTCACTTCATGTCTTATATCTATTGCTGGGACAATACATTATTCTGACCAAAACACTTGTCCAAAAAAGTACATCTCCGACCTCTGCAGGGACCCTGCATCAATAGAGAATCTAAGAGTAATCTAATATTATGAGTAGCATATACGGTAACATTCGTAGCATATGTTTGTCGTTTCACGTTTTTCTATAACAAGTGCAATGCCAAAGCCAAGATGTCACTAAGTAATGATAATTTCTATGCGCGTTATTAATTGAGAGATTTACCAAAGATACCATCATTTTGCATCGAAGCCACCTTGCCTAAACGAGAATTTTTAAAGGGGAATAGTTGTTACCTCGCCACTTAGACAACACAAATTTCTTTTGCAGTCAACCAAAAAAAGAATCTACTAAACTGTGAGTTTTTCGATGTATAATCAATTCAAAATTTTGCCAAAGATGGCATTAATTTGCATCTAAGCCATCGTATATGGACAATTTCTCAAAGGAGAGGGGGAATTCCTCCCCTTAGACCTTCTTCGGGGTATTACCTTCACAAGGTGACAAAAGACGGATTTACTCCTGGTTCAAACGGTCACTGATACGAATATGCACAATTTAAACCGACTTTCTGGGTTTATCTGGGGTGGGCTTAATCAATTAAGGCATCATCTTCAATCTGTAGTTTCCCCATCACCAACATCTGCCTGCACCACTGTGATTATGGTTTTCACGGTATTATATCAACAACCCCCGCAAGGCTAGGTTGCGTGTTTTTGCTTGCATATTCAAGTGTAATAACGTCTTCATTTTGGAAAGTCAATTGTTTCCAGTGTTTAATGTGTTTTTGTTTTTGTTTCGGTCCATTATTATATGTTCTGAGCATTGTCAGTGACAACGATGCGTTACCATACATTTCCTTTTAACAATTTGATAATTGATAGTTGTATAGCTTACAAGTGTTTGACCTCTTTTAATTTATGGAAAAAATGCCTAGCTATTCGTTTTTCAATTTGTTTATTCTCTCAAAGGTGATGGAACTGCAGAAACTAGATGGAAAAAGTTGGGTATCTCGTCCCCCTGTAGTTAGTTAGATAAGGTTTTACGGCCCAGTTTCTAACCTATACGTATAGCTGGAGCGATCATCACAAAAATGAAAAGAGCAAAAATAGATCCTTAAAATTTGTAAAATATTTCACAAAATTGCGTCAAAGGAGCCTCAAACATTCAAAAATTTCCCCTCCCCTTAGACCCCTCCCCAGGACGGCGGTCCCAAACAACGTTTACCCCCACCTAGTCGAAAAACAGTTTCCCACTCATTTCAAACAACACACCAAAAAGAGGTCATTAAGCAATTGGAAATCAAATTTATTCTCTCAAAAAAGTAATTTATAGTAAAACATTTTCTCACTTGTAAATTTCTAAGAAATGAGATATCAGAAGTTGGAATGTTTAAATGCAACATAATTGTCAAAATTTCCTCCGTACGCTCCGCTCCAACTCATGGTGGCGCTCCGCTTAGATAGTGTCTGGGCATATTTCCCCCCCCCCCATAAATACAGTCCTGGATACGCCCCTACATACAGCAAAGCTGGTGTTTACGTCGTAATTTTTAAATTGGGTGTGCATAACTGGTGTTTACGCTGTAATTTTTAAGTTGGAACTAACGTGATTTTTTTAAAATGCGCACTCTTGTGCACATGTGCTGGACTGGGAAAAGTGGGAAATTTAATTGTTAAACGTCTCTTAGTTTTCAAAGCCAAAGGGACTCATAAGGGTGGTGAGAATAGGATTAAAGGGTGACGATTGGGGTCGAACAATCACACCAAGTAACAAAGATTTTTACTTTTACTCTATTCGAAGTAGCCCATGAATAAACGATTACGATGCTAAGGGTTAAAAGCCCCACATCTACTTTCTTTTTTTAGAGGATTGAAACCTTCATGGGTTCGAAGGCCGCACATCGATAACAATAATTTTTTTGGAAATTATTTTTTGATCATTACTTCAAGTTAATAAGCAAAAAAATGCGGAAAACAAAGTAGAGAATATTTCTTCAAGTTTTGATCCATTCAACTGTATGTTTTCTTTTCCGGAATCAAATTGTTAGTTTAGTGATTGAATCATGGTACCGCTAATAAGCTTGAAATCGAGGAAATCTAGGAAAGCGTCGTGATTCATGCAAGGCGTTAATGCATTAAATAAAGAGGGCCCCTCAACTTGCAAACTTGTGGCTTCCTCAAGTAGCAAATCGGTTTTCAAGTCCTGGTCAAGTTGTAAGTCAATGCTGGTGAGTGAAGTCACAAAAATAGCGACTTTAGTATAACCGCGTAACATGAACGATTCTGTTCATGATGCTTTACTAAATACTGACTTAAAAGATGTAAACATCTCTGTTTTCACCTTCTTATTCTCTCAGCAGAATTGTTTAAGGATTTCTTTTATTAGCTCAGCACCGGCAAAGAATACACTAAACTAGTCGCGTAACGAGGATTTCTCAAGTCGTTCGCATCGCTTGATTGTTTTTGACAGTATTCCTAGAGCCAACGAATATGGGACGCCATCTAAGCAGAGCTGAAGAAATGATTGACTCATAATTATACAAAACGACTTTTAGTTACATGAACGGAAGGAATACTTCCTAGACCTTGTTTGAAAAATCCAATGCACTACATTAAAGGGGTCTGGTGTTTGACAAATTTGACATTAATTTTACAAGATTATGTTTTAATTTTTTTCTTTTTTGCAAGGAATCAAAAGTTATCTTATTTAAATTAAGAGTGTTTCACCTGACCTGATTTGAAATCCATGGGTTTTCCCGAACCGTGATAACTGCAGCCTTGGGGTCTCGTAGTTAGCAATCATATTAGCCTGGCCATTAAAGGATTTTACAAGATTTTACAGCCTCGGCTTACAACACTGTCTCATGAATACATACCCCTTACGTAATCGCCGAACACTGTCTTTTATCCAAGAATATGAAGGGAAAGTACTGGGAGAACCAAACACCAAAAGAAGAATAGATCAGAGTTTTCATCAAGTCACTAAAACTATTCTTAAGGTCATCCACTGTGTAACAGGACAACAAGTGTCATATTTTTATAACTAGTGTGTCTTGTATTGTCTTACAGTGACTCATTTAGATTTCTTTTGCTTTACCTCTTTCCCAAATCATTAAAATTGTATAGTTAAAACCATTTTTGATGAAATTTTATTTACATCATAGTTCCTTACCCAGATATATTTTCACATTGCATATTATTATGGTGGAACTGAGTTCAGTGTAGTTAACTTAACCAGATCGTTATTCTAATTACATGCAGGTTATGGATACATCACTCCAGTCACACAATTAGGACGTGGCCTCTGCATACCTTACGTTCTCATAGGAATACCTATTAACATTTTCTTTTCCGCGAACTTGGGATATTTCATCGCGAGAGGAATTTCTAAGTTTTATAACATAATTGCAAGATCATGCAAAAAGATTTTCTTCCGTCGAAAAACCAAACCAAAAGTTGACGCTATCGATAAGCAAAAAGACGATGTAGAAGTACATTCCAAGGAAAAAGGCCTTTCAAATGGAATTGAAAAGAAAGAGACATACAACGGAAACGATGAACAAAGACAAAGAGATGATACTCTTCCAGACGCCTCGTCATCACGTTTTGACGAAGACATATCATCAGTACCTTACCCCCAGGCCGATGAAGACGAATTTTCAAAGGAAGAGCTGACGGATGATCACAAAAGCACAGAGGAGGTTGACGTACCTACTTGGTTCATAGTGGCTATATTAGTTGTATTCTGTGTATTTGCTTCTTCCACTGTGTACAACGACGAGAAGGGTAATTGGACGTTTGTCGATTGCCTTTACCAGGTGGTGATGACTTTTACGACAGTGGGTTTTGGTGATCTGACCTACAGTTCACACGTCTACGACGGTTTTATACCGGTATTATGGCGTGTCATTCATCAAAATTTGATCTTGGAGATTGGACTGATCATGATGGCTGCTTCAATCACTCTTTGGTCGGAGAAGTTTAAGCAAAATGTAAAGAAGGCAAAAAATTCCATAAGGAAACACGGTAAAGACATAAAGGGTGCCATATCCGGCATTAGTGTTACCAGTCCTAGAGAATGTTCGTCATAGTGTAATAATATTCACACAACCTTGCAAAGTTAAGGCACTTGACCGAACAAAACTGACCCACGTTTCGCCTAAGACGCACAGAAAGATACCAAATGTAATAACGTGATGGTCTCAAAGATCACTTAAGTCCTCCAAGATACTTCCGGGGGTTAACCTAACAGGGACAATAATAATAGCAATAGTTGTTTAACTACCATTGACCAACCGACGGAACCTTAATAATGTGAGATGAAACTGTTTAAACGTTCCATCCTACTCATTTCGTTGACTAGCTATTCCAATATAGGACTCCCCTGAGAATCACAGTATTTTCTGACCAAATTTCTGGAAGGGATCCACCCTGTCCAAAGAGGGAGGGAGTATGTCTTGCAATTGAAAAGCGAACAATATAGTACCTAGATTCTCACAAAGCGCCGCACAGGCCATATTTGCGGCTCCGCTTATTACACTTAAATGGCCAGCAGAAGATTCCTAAGGTCCGAATATCTTATTAAGGAATTAATCTGCCTAACGATATCCTGGCTACTACGAAGATGCATGAGTGTAAAAACACCAGAGAACCCCTGATGTAGTACATAATTTTCTTTGCTCGAACGAACCTATTTATCATTCGTGGATCACTGTATATTGCTGAATATGGACTCCACCTGAAAGTCTTCATCTAACATTTGCATATGTGACAGCTTCTGTGGGGCAAGGTTTTTTTCACCAATAGATACATAACCTATCACTCTGACGAAAATATTATGCAAGTTAGTTCATAACTGAAGTGCAGTAAACGTCGAATCGTCCCTTTCGTTCCTGCAGTTATGATGACTTAATTTAGCCGTTGCTTATTTACTCCGAGGGAAAAGGGGATTTTATAAACACAACTGCCACAAAGATCTCCGGATGCAACACATTAATACGACTGTAATGCATAATTGATGCAAGACGACGGGCAAAATTACCGACTAATGTTTTACGCCTAAGGCTATTCCGAGTGTCTCAGAGGTCTTGAGCTTTTTGAGATGGGAACATAATAATTGCTCATTAATCAGTTAAATTGTTCTAAAAGTCATGCAGTTAGGATGGAAAATGGAGAGAAAAATTATTTCTGCATCTTTGTTCCTCCCAAGGCAAAGTTTTATCTTGCATCAATGACTCCCATGAAGATATATAGGTATGTTGAATGTAGAAATGGGATTTTGAAGTATCAAATGACTCTAACCTTTCTTCCTTAAAAAGGAAATTCTTGTTGTTTTCAATTTGGCTAGAGCTTTAACATTTTGCTCAAGTAATCGTATGTTGTACAGTCCGGGAGATTCTCCAGTTTGGGAGAGAACCAAAGTTTGTCACATGGTTAAAAGCTCATGCAACACCGTTTATAGGTTTGCTAGCCTGCCTAGGAAGGTGATATTAAATCATCGGTTAGCCTAAAGAATAATGCGAGAACAAAGACCACCAATTAGGATGTAGTTTTTCGGTATCTATACGACAATACACCTACCGAATATACATTTAATTCCATGATATTAGACCGATGAACTTTGCAAGTGGTTCCAGATACCATATACAAAGAATGCGTGGAATTGTGAGTATAATAAGAAAAATGTTGGGCCCCCATGACCAATTTTTATCCTGATCGGGGGAATCTCCTAAACTTTTGAATGTCTCAAGAAGTGAAATAAGGTACATTAGAGAGCTTTATTACTTTTTTTCGTAGTAGGTTCTATCCCTCGCCTTCACTTCTGCTAGGACACAGGGGTGGCGCTAGACCAAGCTCACGACGAGGGGGCCAGCAACCCAATAAGCCCCGACAAAGTTAACAGGTTGTCGGAAGGATAGTGGAAGCAATTTTTTGAGCGCACAAACAAAGACATACCTTTTGGGTGAAACATTTCGCTGGTTGTAGAATTAAATTATTTAAAAATCCAACTATTTTTAAGGAAAACGCTGTGTTTAGTAAGCTTTTGAAAATTTGGGTACCTAATAGAGAAACAAGACTTTGGAGGTTCTGAAATGCAGCCCTGAACCTCAGCTCAGGGTGGGCCAGGGTAAGGTAGGGGCCATGCCCCCACCCGTCAAGAAAGGCTGGCTCCCGTCGGGGACGGAAGTTCCCAGTTTCGTCGGGAAACCTACATGGGTGCGATACTGCACGTCATCCCCGATGGCAACCAGTCGAAAAAGACGATCTTTTTTTTTATCTTTCTCGGAGAGCAGATTCTCCTATTCAAACCCCCAATTCCAATTTTGTTTAAATAACTTAAAATCGAGAATTTTCCTCGAGTCAAATTTTACTTATTCCTTTGATCACGGTAGAAACTTTCCTACGCGCCATGAGCGCCGTACGATATCCGTAGCGTAGCTAGGATTTTTTCCAGGGGGCAAGGCCGAATTTTTCTTCTTCTATACTATAACTCAGGTTGAATGGTGTACATTTCCCAAAGCATATTACACCTACACAGTATTATACATATGGATATTCATTTATGTAATACGTACTACACATACAATTGTGAATATAGGCCCTAAGCCCATTTTACCACAAGGGCTCTGAAGGGACATATAAGCTTGTAATAAACGCCGAGCGAAGCGAGGGGAGAATTTTTTTTTTTTTTTTTTATCTTTTTATTTTTTACTTCTATTTGAAATTGAAGCCTCCAAATCAATTTATCTACCCAATTGTGTCGTATTTACTACATGTTTTTTCTTTTTTTTTTCTTTCTTTTTCTTTTTTTGTTATATCGGAAGATAATTATCTTTTAAGCGTTTTTCAAGTCAATAATTAAAGATATTTGTCTAGTCTAGTATCAAGCAATTATTGAAAATTTATTGTGATCCGTAAAGTGCAGGTCATAGTATAAATCTTAAAAGTTGTATTCACACATTACCTTCACTGAGAAGGAAAGAAAAACGATATTTATAAATAATAATAATATAATGACTTATAGAAATAAATTCTATTGAACAATTAAGTTTCATTAGATGCCGACCGTACGCGAAGCAAAAAAAAATTGATATATTTCACTACATTTAGCTATATTTTGCCACACATAAGAATTAATAATGATATGCCGGGCGTAGCGAGGCAAAGAAAAATTTTTATACATTTTACTACATTTTGCTATAATTTGCTAAATATAACCTTTATCAGATGCCGAGCGCAGAGAGCCAAAAAAAAATTGATATATTTTATTACATTTCTCTATAATATCCTAAATATAAGGTTTATTAGATGCCGAGTGCAGCGAGGCAAAGAAACATTTGATATATTCCACTACATTTTGCTATATTTTTCGGAAATTTTTACCATTTTCCGGAAACTTTATATTTAGCTATGTTTCGGATATTTGAAAATTTCCAAATTTTTTCAATTTTCGAGCCGGGGGACGACCGCCCCCTCTGCCCCCCTTAGCTACGCCACTGGCCTTGGACATCCCTCGAACAACCCGACAACCCGCTGCTTTTGTCAAGAGTTTTCGTTGATGGTTACCATTTAGGAGCTTAACACTCCGAATGCTGGCGCTACTCTTGCCGTAGCTTTTCCTCTAAGTTTGGGGATATGTTTGAGAATCACTGATAATGAACTGCGGATGGGATACCAAAGTTTTAAACTTCCTCACATAGTAAACGCTGAACTGTGGTGATAATTTGGTTTTAGGATTTGATTTCATGCAATCTACTCCGTTTGCATTAAGAAATTTACTCCCAAACTGCAAATTCCAGTCTGATAGACTCAAACCTATAAAAGAAAATATATTTAAGTGAGCATAATATCGGGGTGGCTGGGAATACCAAATTTTCTCTCATACTGGTGACTATCAAGCATGGTAGCTGAAAACCCTAGTTGGCAACAACATAAAGGGAAAATGCAGTCCCCCACTTTAAACTAGTGTACCCCGTCACACTAGTTCACACTTATTTCCTAACTTCATGCAGCCTAATAAATCATTGGTTTTACCTTCAGCGTTCAATGATTTTGTACAGGAACATCATAAAAAGTACTTATGAGAGGAATAAGAGGAGATCTGAAATCTAGCAAATTTTTAAAAATAAACCTAGGGCGACTGCCTTCTTCCTTTAAGCTTTCAGAGTGCGATTTTCTGCGTGCGATGTCAAAAGGAATGTTTATTTTTTTGTAACAAGAAATTGATCCGACATTGTCTGATCTCATGCAGTTTCAGTTTTGCAAAGTATGAGTTTCGGCTTCACAAATGGACCTCATTACTCACAAACCTAAATCACCCCCCCCCCCGTGGCCCTTGACCTTAGCCCTGCATCTACATTCGGCCCTCATTCTCAAAACGATTGAGACTCACTATGTTAACCGACGGGGCGACCGTTTGACGTCGAGATTAAATGCTTAATGTCACCGACAGAGGCTCCCGAAAAGATGGAAAATTTACCCGAACGGGACATCTTCCCCCTGCCTTCCATCTGGTGTCTCACTGTTAGTAACTGTGGTTGCTTTCATAGAAACGTTTTGTGGTACATATTACTCCAGTTTGTTCCAGTGTCAAAGCTTCATTAGTAATTGGCGTTTCTTTGCTATCTGAGGCTAAATGTCACAACCAAAGGGCTTATTGATAAGTAGATGAACTTGATTGCAAAAAACCTTAACAATTGATTTCCTATGATTTACATAATTGTTCTATTTTTCACAACATTGGGATGTTACACTCATCGGGGGATTTTAATCTTGTTTTCAATGTGGCACTTCCTAAGAATATACTATACAACTAATATCATAGGCTTCAAACAGGGATATATAATCATACAGAGGCTATTTCATAAAAGCAGAATGTTCGTTATCGAGAAATGATACTTAACACCTTTGGCCTATACTTTTTCTCACACGTATATAAGCTGAGTAGCATGTAAGGGGAAGATTATTTAGATCGCCAGGATAAACCCACATAAGGCCTCGTCTACGGTGGGTGTTCGGGAACCTGCCTTAGGAAACTTGAAGGAAAAAGGAACCCTTGCTTCGGTTTCGTTGGTTCATTTTAACAATCATAAGCACAATCAATTTTTCAGCATTTCAGTTTTTCTCATAAGGCTTTCTTTCTTTCAAGGTTTGGAAATCGGGGGCAACTTCTCCCTTCCATCCTGGCAGACTTCGTTAATGAAGTTTTATATCTTAGATGTAAGGCATAACCCAAATTCTCTATAATACAATGAACGGTATCATAATACAGTAATATGGAAAGAAATGGTGGTATTTATCTGAAAAGTGCAACTTGCGTGACATAAGTATATAATATAGTTCTTTATTTGTCAGTTTGTAGGGGACGAACAGCATTTGTAACCTTGTGAGATGTTCAAGTTTATATGACATTTACGTCCCCTTGTTAAAGGGAGCTATTCACATTTCGTTGTGACTAATGAATCTCTAATTTAAGCATTGCAAAAATGATAACCGAGGTAAAAATAGCTTCATATCAAAAGTGCGATTGGGTTGTAACAGTTCATTTTGAGGATCAAAAACAGGCACAGCATAGAGATAGCAATGGTTTCAAACCGAAGGCACACATTTCCCCAGGGTAACATTGTGCTAAGTGCCAGTGGTGCTGAAAATAGCGGACGTAGTTTCAAAGATTGATTTTTGGCACCGTCGGTCAGTTAGGGAGAACACAACTGAACATCTAATATTATAAGGGCACATGACAACAGAGAGATTAACAATAACCAAAGAAGTAAAGCTATGAACGGGACAAAAATGATGAAACACTTAGAATATAATCCATATACATATCAAATCATTTTTTTCGAAACCATGCAATAGAGCAGAACGAATGAACAGAACAATAAAATTCATATTTCGAATAAATCATATATTAGCCATAATGTCTATTTGTTTAGTAGGAGATTAGGTTTCAGCTGCAAATTTTTCAAAATTTTCATATACCATAAATGTTCCCCAAGCTTTAACTGAGTGTATTTCACACTGAGTAGTAAGATATATTTGACTATGAATTATGAATTTAAGTTCTTTGAGAATTCTACCTCTAGTCAGACTGCAGTGACTTCTATAACAGTGGTGTTAAAAATCACATCCGAATGCCGCTGGTCTGGAACGTTAGCCTGTATTCAAATTTATAAGTCAAAGGCTTTTCCCACATCTGTGGTCCCTTAGCGTCGTAAAACAACGCCCTTCAAGGCCTTTATTACTTATATTTACGTACCGTAACTACACTTCTTCGACAAACGTGGCAAGGGAAAAAAAGAATAGATAATTACCTTCCAGGATTTAAATTCCATGATATCCTTTTCAAGAGTCTGTCCAATTGCTCAGATAGTGAAAAGTTCACATAACGGTGATAATCTAGGACGACTTCTTTGATGATACATTTTCCATAGTTGAATAGTTGTAATAACCATAATTTTTATAATATATTGACAGTCCACAGGAAATTTATAAAAACATGTTTAAGAGCTGAAAGCTTCGCAAATGCTGACAATTCAAAGTATTCAATGACAAATTTGTTTGTATGGTGTGGGTCAGATTCAGTATTTGAGTTTTTGAAGGTATTTGGCAAAGTCTTTACTTATGGAAAGCTAAGCTCATGGAATATGTACTCCGATTCTGGTAAATGATTTTTCGTCTGCTATGTAAATGTAATTCTTAGCTAATTATTCACGATAAGTTCCAAAGAGAATGTACAGTATTTATTACTGCATGATATCATGAGTGAAAGATAACGCATGAGTGCATGGGGAGGTTTTTGATGCTGGAAAAAAGTTTGGTAATCGTATGAACTAGAAGCTCTTTCGTTCTTTGACAACCTGGTTGCAGATAAGCAGCGACCAATTCCTGAGCAGTAATGTACAAAGGGGCTAATTGAATTGGTCCATTAAATTCGTGATTTTGTGTCACACCTCAGGGTTTTACACACATGTTAATGGTAAATAAAAAAAGAGATTCTGAACTTCTACACACCACTGAAACAACAGTGATAGGGGTGCAACTAATGATTAAAATCGTTTCTTAGAAATTAGGGACAATTCATTTTAACCATTAAAAATGGCCATAGAGGCTAATAAGTAGGATCGTCATTGAATAACTTGTTTTTAAACTAGCCTCAAAATATTCAACATAAACTCAATGAGTCCCATAGGCGTACGGGCGCCTTGAAATTTGTGGGGCAGAGATTTTTTGCCCAAATTTTGTTTGTTACTAATTAGCGGGAAAACTATCAAAGCGTACAAGAAAATTTTGGGTTTTAAACCCCCCCCCCCCAGATGGCCGGATACGGCATTTCCCGAGTGTTCTGGGCTGTATGTACCCAGCCTTGAAATAGGGATATCATGTCTGCAATTTGAAGAACAATCTTTGACAAAGGGTAATACATATGAGATGGGTTGAGATGATACATGGGGGGGGGGGCTAAGCCGAAATCACCTCTGGTTCCGTCGCCACTGTTCATGTGTTCCACGAACACACACATACGGTACACACAGTCACTCATATACGCCTGGAGTTGCATCATGGATTCCTCTGCTTCTCGGAAGGAATAAGTTGATGAGTTGGTAAATAACGACCTATTGTAACTTGACAGACAGGGTGATAACAATCCTTTGATCACAACCCCGAGTATGGACGTAAGACTCACTCAATGACAGTATTACCAATACACAATATACGGACTTTTGGAGATCTTGAATTGGATCGATTTCGAATTTTCGGGCAAGAAATGATGACAAAATTCGGTAAGACGCTATAAATTGAAGGAAATTTGAGCAAATGATTCTTCCTCTCGAATTTTCTTCCATCAAGCGATATCATTACCCGAAAATCTGCCCGAATTTCGTGGTGGATTTTACCAGAATTTTGCACTAATTTGTGAGCAATAGAATACTCATCAGCCATTTTTAAAAAGGCATAAAATGTTTAAGGCTAAACGGGCCATGAGTATCACAATATGACCATTTGTAATCTATGTTTGAAGTAATAATGAATGAGCGCAAATAAAGAGTGCCGAAAAACTGCGCATTTTTAAAGCAACTTTGTTTTTTTCCTTATTTACATTGCAAACTTGTCCGCTTTCCGATGTTCAATTCACGCTTCGGAGGGACAGTTCTTAAGACTCACAACCCCTTTTGGAATCAACAGATACATTGCCCACTGAGTTTCATACTCTAATAGATAGACCTACAAATCGGATGGTGTAATTGTGGACGATGTTATGTAGCCTATGTGCCGTGCAAATCTTCTGTTACCTGCAGAAGTACACGGATTCGGCAACCGATCTATGTCTAACGAAATTGTTGTGGCATGTTATATTGTGCATAAAGGATTTTAGTAATTTACTGGTAAGCTTTTAGACTAGCGGCGAAGTCTGAAAATTTTCGACCCCCCCCCGGTACAACTTTGTAAAAGTTGACGACTACCCTTAAAATGTTCCCTTAGGATATCAGCTTTTATTTTCTGTTGGTTGTCACCTTTTAAATTTACCCGAACATGGTATTAAGGAGAGTCAAAGGTTACTAGTGTATTCACACAAAAATACAAAAAAGGTACAATGTAGTGTTTGTTTCACTTTTAGCCTAGTGGCGAAACCCTGAAATTTGACCCCTCGGCCCACTTTGCAAAGGTTGACGACCACCCTTAAAATGTTTCTTATTTTCTCAGCATTCATCCTTTGGTGTTTGTCACTTTTTAAAGTTACCCGAACAGGGAAATCGGGAGGGTCAAAGGTCACGAGTCAACTTTCACCACAAACTTCAACAATGTTGGTACTATACGATGTGTGCTTCACATTCAGTTTTATTCATGGAGAGGCTTTTGCTGGAGTCAAGTGTGGTAAATATTTTGAATAACTATACTATAAACATCCCTGAACTCCAATCAATGTATAAAACAATTAATTATTAATATTTTTGGTTACATGGAATTTTTTTATTAATTTTTTTTAGTTTGCCCAGAGCCAAAAATACAAAGAGTTGCGACGTAAGTGTCTCCATTCACGTGACTTATGGTGAAATTTTGTATGCATCGGCTCGAGAGCGATACAAGCGGAGCCATTACATACAGAACCTAGTACCTGTTTGTACAAACGTACACACACCAATTTTCTCAACGAGGAACCTGGTGGAGTTTGCCATGCCTTTTGTCATCTAAATGATGGAGTATTGTTCATTGCAATGCAGAAAAAGGGAAACTACATGCACAGATTTCCCCAAGAGTGAGAAGACTTGGGCTGCCAAAAACAGAACTGGCTTTTCTGGAGAGGTACGCCGAACTAGGCTTAGCTAGTGGGCGATAGTGGCACACTACGTACTGTTCTACGATGCTAAGCTAAGCCCATATTACATGTAACTGTGTACTGTAATAATTAAACCATAGGCCTTTACGGTAACTGTTGTAAGGAAAGCGGTGTTATCTTACTCAAACTATTTGGTGGATGTCTGTTATACAAATAAACTGGATGCGAAAATCACAAGAATGAAAACAGGGGAAGTTTCGTCAACTTCAGAAGTTCAGAGTACGTTAGAACTGCAGCTTACAGTATATGCATTCCAGTGGCCTGCACTACCACTTTGTAACATTCAAACTGTACTCATATGCTTAGGCCTACTGACAGTATTTATTAAAGCTTATTTGTTCGGTTTGTCAGCTCTTTGGCATGAAGGTATAGCTTGTCCGATGGGGTGTGGGCAACCTGCACCCACAGGCCCAAAAGAGCGACAGGTTGCCAGATTGATGGCGAATGCAAAATTTCAGTGTGCTTTATATTCCAAAATATTAGAGACTTACTTTGATTTAGTATGAAAATTTAGAGTTCAGATTCAAAGAAATTTTGAAAACTTTGGGATTTTACTGGAACTGGTAAGAAAATCTGTAGATTTTATTTACGAAAATTTGAAAATTTAGGGACTTTAATGAAAGATCTTCCCTTGGTGAGAGCAAATTCAAGAAAGCCGTTGGGGCGACTAGTTGCCGTTAAAGGAAATGCATATTAGTACATATTACAAACTGGAAAATTTTCCTGACTGGGGGAGAGCTTTCTTTCAGAGGCCATGCCCCCTGCTCCTTCCCTGAGGTGCCAGCCCTGAACCTGCATTCACAGTATATTGCCAATTTCTACCTGCGTAAGTCCCATCACCACCTGCCTCAAATAATTGTGTGATAAAAATGACTCTTATTAGACATGAATTTTTGTTCTTCAGTTTCAGGAGATTTAAGTCCAAGAAAAGGGGATACAGAGGGCTGACTGACTACCTTTTTCTTAAGCAATGATCCTACAGCCTTTAGCTAGTGCAGTCTGACAAGTTCAGAGAAGCCACCGATTTTGTCCAAAAGTTGTCAAGGTATTAATCGCATTGTATAGTGGCATGAATGATGCTTGTTAAACCAATTCGGCCTAAGCAGGTGCTTTTTATCTATAACTTACATGCAAGGAATAGAAAGAGAGCTACTTGACAGATAATACAAGATTTGGTTAACATCTTGCCTAACACAGGACAGTGTTGACAACTTAATACTGACTGAACAACCTTGCCTTCCCCCGAGAGTTCAAATTTGCTTGCATGGGCAAAAGACATCAAACAAGTTTCATTTTCAGAATGGATTTTCCACCTCTGTCTGGACAGCTCTTTTTGCATAACTTTTTGCCAAATCT
>WURT03661677.1:0-18106 GCA_009936505.3 Holothuria glaberrima
AATGCACTTTTTAGGGAACACATTGAGAAAGTTTGTGGTAAAGCCTGGGGACGTCTCATTACTCTTAAAAATCTCCTGCAGAATAGACATTTGAAACCCGAAACAAGTTTAAATATTTACAAAACCCTCATAAGACCCATCTTAGAATATGACAGTATATGCTACATCACTGCATCTAAATCCCTAATTAGTAAAATTGAATGAATATAACAGCCAACAGACTAGCTTACAGAATTCCAAACTATGTCTCAGCTAAACAGGTGCTCCTAACCACTGACTCCTCTGATATTTACCAAAGACTTCTTTTTCTAAAAACTAAACTCACCCAAAATTACCTTATATCCGATCTAAACATCCGTAATACCATTCTTAAATTACTAATTACTCATCGTAAAAACAATTATAAAACCTCTCTTGATGTTTTGAATTTTGAAAAATGGGATGAGGTAGTCCGCTTGGTTGAGGGTGGGGGGAGGGGTGTCCAATTCTCGTAGGAAGCCACCGGCTAGAGCGCCTGTGAGTTATGACCTGGATTTCCAGGGAACGGCGCAGCCGGTGGTGGGGTTCTTAGTTTAGGCTGTTTTCCCTATGGGCTGACCAGGTTAAGTGGACTGCCTCTCCCTATTCTTCTGTATCCCTAGGTCCCTTACCTCCAGTGCTTTTCCAGTTTTAACTTCCTACCCTCTTTAAAAGTCGAGCCCATTGTTATTAATTTATTCCTGATTCTCGATCCCCATTATTTTTTTAAATAGGCCAAATTCCGTAGGAGTGACATTCAAGTCACTCGACCGGTTTTAATCCCCTTTCAAATGGTCTGGAAGCTCTGGATTAATTATATAAAATGGGGCAATGACATAATGCTCATTACCTGACATCCAAATGATAATATAGAGTGTGACAAGGCCGATCACTTTACAACTATCGTATTTTACTCATTGTGAACGAAAATCCAGACGAAAAGCTTCCAGAAATGGGGAATAGGAGAGAGGGAGAGTATAGATGCAGTGATATAAGACCTCTCTGAAAGACATAGCAAAAGGGGCGAAGGACTTACAAGCGCGTTGCAGAATTAGATTGAAAGATTTCATATTGCTGCTGCAAGGCCCCTACAGATGTCTTAGGATGTATCTCTGTTTTTCGGAAAGTGTTGTGATCAGAATAGTTCTATGTATTATTACCTTAATTAATAATGGTTATGAGATAGAGTGCAAACCGTGACGAATGCGGGCGCATCGCTCCGAAATTTTTCATAAAATTCCCATTACAAAACCTGCATTCAGGCTCTGCACCGAGACACTTTTAATTGCCCAAGAAACCTACATGCCAGTCAAAAACGCAGGCTTTTACTTGGTAATTCGTAAACATATTTCAGCTTTTGCTGAGGTGCTTCTCCGAAAATTGCTATTGGAAGATATTGATAAGAACAACATTGAGGCGAGGTTTGAAGCGCAAAAATTTTGATAGTTTGAGAAACATTTGAGATAGAAAATGATGACAATAGATCAATCACTCGGTCCAAAACACACCACACCCTTCTCCTACAGAAATCTATAGCTAAAACGCCTTTTGGGATCATTTTGAAATTTTCAGTTTTTTGTCAGAGATCGATTGGGGGCACGCGCCCCAATGCCACCCGTGCCGGCGACACAACTTCCCAGGCCTTGCAAGTTGCATGTAAACATTTTCACCTTTGCATATATGGAAATACAACTTTTGTTCAGTGTGGAGTTCCGAACACAGGTCCGTATTTTACATGTTGACCATCGACGGACGGAGAGTAAGGCATCTTATGCCTCCATTTTTTGGACACCAAAATGTGGGGGCCCCTAATTGTGGGGGGGAGGGCTGGGCCCCGGTTGGCCCCGCCGTAAATCCGACCCTGCTGTTAAGGGCTGGCTTATATTTACAGATAAAATAGTTTTCTTTAATAAGTAGTTGGTTCTCACTGGAACAATGATAAAAGGGTGAAATTCTAAAATTATTTTTACCACATGTATGAATATGTTTACTGACTTCCAGAGCCCTGTAACATTCATTTTTAATCTGGCTTAGAATGTATATATATATATATATATATATATGTTTATATATATATATATGTATGTGTATATAAAAATATATATAAGAAGTCGCAACGTTACACCAATGCTATATATATATATATATATATATATATATATATATATATAAGGAAGACATCGCAATTTCCTCTCCAATCTATCCAATCTACACTATTTCAAGCAGTAGTTTACAGGTGCATTTTTGTATCTTCGTTTTCTGTGCCATTTAGTAGTGTTGTCTGGTATATCACCAACAACTTTATTCTATTCATAATATTTCGGACAACTATGTCCTTCTTCAGATGAATCAAGATTTAAACTACTAAAATACACCTGTAAACTACTGCCTGTTCGAACCACAGGGATATGTAATCAACTCAGTCTCCCTGAGAAGTCTTCTTGCAGGGGATTTAAAGTTGCCTTTTATTATGGTGAACTTGAGGTTTGTAAGATTTTGACGGGGAGAGTTGAAATGTTTGGCAACCGGAAAGCCGGGCCTGTTAATTAAAGTTAATGGTACTTTTATGATTGTTGGCCATTTTCCTGTTATGTTTTTTATTACTGGTATCACTGATAGAGGGGAAAGTCCTTGTCAATGTGACCAATGTAGAATACCGAGGGACAAAGATCACAGGTTAAGAGATAGATAACGTTAGCACTGTCGCAATTGAAGGGGCCAGGATAAAGAGTTTTGCCTTTAACAAAGAGTAATTCACTTCGATTCATGTATTAACATACCTGCATACCTGACATCTACTCTTCCCACTAGGGATGTTGCCAATGAATTGGGGGTTGGGGTCAAATAACTGCTTCTAACCAGCATACTACTCTACCCCCTCCCCCCAATGGTCTTGCTCTCATATTGCTGTTGTCTCTCTTGCTTTCACTCATGATTAATTTATTACTATTTTTTAAGCTCTGGAAAAAGTGAGCGGGGCACCCTACCCCCCCCCTTCGTAATGCCGCCTACGCCCAGAAATAACCGGAAAATTTACATGGATGATGGACATCAAGTAGCCCTCACTCCGATACATAGAGACAATATTGAATCTACACGGTTTTTGGCAATTCTGATCAGAGGTGTGGTAACTGTATCTAGAAAAAAGGTCACTAAATTCCGAGTTACACGAACTGAATCCCCTTTTTTCTATTTCCTCGGGTTGTTGTGAGAACAGACAAACGGCACCCGACTGAACCGAAATGATGTCGGTTTAATGACAGGTCAGAGCCTCATCCAACCTCCGGTCCGAGATTACAACCCCGCTAACACAAAACGTTTTTAAAACGTGTAAAGTTGTGTTATAGAACGTTTGATAACTTAACACGTTTTTAAAACGTGTTGCGGGGAAGGACCACCCAAATCCGATTTCGGGTGGTTAATTCAAGTCGGTTTGGTCTCGGTTTAAGGAGCTATACGCACACATTTCATTTCATTTCATTATTGTTTTTCTTTTCACAGCAATTATAATTCCTT
The DNA here is from genome assembly GCA_009936505.3 of Holothuria glaberrima. Classification (NCBI taxonomy): domain Eukaryota; kingdom Metazoa; phylum Echinodermata; class Holothuroidea; order Aspidochirotida; family Holothuriidae; genus Holothuria; species Holothuria glaberrima. The sequence goes on from WURT03661677.1 coordinate 3,535, forward strand.
TCATATCGATTTACAGAGCATCATCTTACCAACATGTTGTGAAAATTAGGGAAGTGTGCTAAACTGAAAACTCTGGAGGGCTTGTCAGTCTTCCCGGAAATTACAAAACCAAAGAGAATTACTTGAAGTCTGCTACAAAAATTCCAGAAATTTACACTTAGGCCTAACTGGTCGCAAAAAATCCACCCCTTCTCTCCCTCCCCCCAGCTCAACTCCCCTCCCCTCCGCCCCTAAAGTGCAGTGGTCACTGAATTGTCCAGCTTCAGTCCAACCAGGGAGTTTCAACTCCCTGGAGGAATTAACAGATTAATGTGCATGCATGTGTACGTTAGTTTTATTTCCGCCTTTGAAGTACAACGCCCTCATTATTGTAACTACCTAGATATTGGAGGCCCTACTTCCGCGATCATTCTTAGCCCTGTGCAGGCTCGCGGAACTGAAAGGATCGTAGTGGCAACAAATTTGAAGGGAGTATATCAAGAAGCCCTTTTCTTTTCAGCATGGCTTTTCGAATGCCAGCATGCGTTGTGGATCCTGGAACTGGGTAATTTATTATTTGCATTCATAAGTTTCTGTATATTGAGAATGGTGACTAACACAAATGGCAAAGCACACGGGGCGTGTACTTTTCTAATGAAGAGTATATTAGGACATAACATTAGGCCTTCGGAGACTGTGTACAGTAGGCCTAGCGTAGGCAAGTTGTATCCAAAGTTAAAAGTGCCAATTCAATGTTTTTACGCTACACATGCTGTTTCAGTTTTTCAGCAGTAGGCAAGGCTATACGCCATATGCCAGCCATAAGCTGCCGGGAGATTTACCATCAGTCTATGCTTTATTTCAGCAACATGTTACTCCAGAAACTGACTAGGGCCAAATACAAGGAACCAATAGTTTCTCTCATTCTGCATGTTCTAGCCTAGGCCTACATAGCCTCGCCCAATACTGTAGGCGCCCAAAGTCATTTAAGGCCCAAGCAGACAGGCCTGGCCTAGGTAACAGAATTTTTACACAGCCGTTATAATTAAATTAGACAAAATTTTAACTAGCCCACTCTGTAACATGGTAGGCTGAAATTGATGCACGTAAGGATTATATTGCCCATAGGCCTAGCCTATCATTTTAAAGAAAATTTTGTTAGTTGTAATTTAAAGATGTACAGTAGAAGTGTTTTATTTTTTGGCTCTTGGTGTATCACAGAAACAGTATATTGGAAAGGAATTTGTTATTCCCTGTGAAAAGCAACACAAAATTGTGACGAGGAATCGGATCTGAGGATGAATATGAGGATGAATCCAAGGGTGAATTTTGAATCTGAGGACGAATACTAGGATAAATTTTGAATCCGAGGATGAATCCTGTGACAGCTTCAGATTGGTGAAAATGCAGTCAGGCATTCCAGTTTAGATTAGGGTAGTAGTGTACTCAATCTCAAGAATGGTTCTTGAGAATCATGTGACATTTTTCTCACAGTAATTTTAAAATTCCCATAGAGTAGGGCCTAAACTCTTTGGTTTGCATTGAATTTACACTGTTAAGTCCTGACATATCATGAAAGATATTTGGAAGAGAAATAAGAAATATGTGAGATGTAGTTGTACAGTAGTTTCTTACAAGGTTGTGGCAACTAAATGCCCTTTAAGCCTCTGCAGGGTCCCTGTACTCATTATGATGTGAATTCATACAAAGTTGTCAGGGGAACATCTACTGTAAAAACTGATGAAGACATTTTAAAAGTGGATACAGTATTTATAAGAAGTGTGTTTCTCAATTGATAATTTCTGAGATCGTGTGTTTACGTATTTCAGTGCAGGTTTACTTCAGTGTTCTATTCTGGAGATATTATGAATAAGTTGAAACTTAGCAATATATGTAACTTTAGAGGGAAAATCTCATCATCCCAAACACTTCCAATTCTCCCATCTATGCAACTTGAATAACTCCTCCCATGACTGTATAATGCTCCTCCTTGTGCAGACGCAAACCTATTTTATTGCTTATGGCCATGTCCTGGTGGGCATACGTACAAGGCTATAATGTGTAATCCAAGCACTCTCTCTGCATTATGTAGGATGTGGGCAACTCTGCATCTTGTGAATTTTCAAATTTTGCTGTCAATCAAAGAGCAGTCACCAACTGAGAATTTTGATACCCTCACACTAAAATATTCTTTGGGGTGACGAGTGTACACATATGTCTTTGAGGCACCATGTCAAAACCTCAGCTGCAGCAATGCTGTACAATAGGGGCTGGCTGAGCCCTTGAACAGTGCACTGTGGTGCTGTCACAATCCTCCAACACAGCTTTTGTGCAGAGTGTAAAAATGAATTTTGTCACATCCCCCTGGCCATAATGTTTGGGGACCTCTCACGCCCTGAAATGACATTTATAAGGCCTATTTTCTCACCAATTTTTGGTGAGAAAATATTGTCATTTTAGGGCGTGAGAGGTCCCTGGACATTATGGTGGGGGGGGGGTGTGAAAAATTTGTACACTGCACAAACTCTGCACAAGGGCTGTGTTGGGGGAAACACACGGCACTGTTCAAGAGCTAGCGCTGGCCATGCATTATCGCCATATACAGTATATTACAATATGTGGATTAAAGTAATTCTGCTATTGTAATGTGTATAGTAACAAAGCATACTGTAGCTTGGCTGTTTTGACATGGTGCCTGAGAGCTTTAAAGAAAGTACTTTAGAGTTATGAAAGTTGGACAGGTTGTAAATAATTTCTTTACCAATTTGTCTTCCAGTTATACCAAATTAGGATTTGCAGGTAACACAGAACCACAGTTCATTATACCCTCTGGTAAGTAAAGTGTTTTAATACAGTAATTGCATATTATATGTAAAATATGTGCAGTACTTGTGGCAAGTTTAGTAATGAACTTGGTATGGATTTCAGATGTTAGTTTCAGCAATGGACTTACTGTAGCTTACAAAATTTGAACATGACCTGCCAGTTGAAAAGGCATTGTGAATTGTTTGATATCATCGGAATTAGAGATGAGGGTCTGGGTCAACAGCCTCATGGTGACAAATAAACTGTAGGCACTAGACTACTGATAAAATAACCTGTGGTGTCACCAGTGTCGTGACTGGTCAAGGAGTGTTAATGGGAAAATGCAGTCACTCCAACTACTGTAGGATAAGTGTAGAAGTTTACCCTCTTTCATGAATGGCTCTCGAGAATCATGTGACAATAGTTTCCTCACTAGATTGCGAAATTCATGGGGAGTAACTTCTTGGTTTACCTTCAACATGCAATGTTAAGTCCTGAAATACATGTATCATGAAAGATCCTTGGAAGAGAACTAGGAAGAAATTTGTGACATTTAGCTTTTGTTTCAAAATAAGGTTTGGGTCACTGCTAATGACCTTTAAATAAATTGTAAGCAGTTTTCATACTGTAGGCACTACACCTTGTGGGGAGGAAGTGGTTGAGGGAAAGTATTTGTACTATGCAATATAATCAGTGAACGATCATATTCCTTCTTGAAAATTAAGAGGTAGTAGGGGGACATCTTTTTGCTTTCTATTCCTCTGGGCAAAAACTTAGTTTAACCTTGATAAAAGAAGTGGAAATTTAGCAAATTACCCCCATAAGGATTTTAAGTTTTGTTTGATTTTAGCAGGTGCTGCACCAATCCCACAATGTGATATGAATACAACTGTGTGCTACTAGCCAAGTGCAAAGATATTAGTAGCATAAATACCAAACTCCTACAGTATGTTAACTGTTATGGATGGTAACTCCTAATGAAGACTTAAATTTTAGGGCAGAAGTGTGAATTTGACTTGTTCCACTGTTCTGTATGGCAATCTACTGTATGTACTTTAAAGGACACTTTAGTTCCAATAGTACTCGTGGAATAGCGTGGCTGGTGTATGCATGATATTTATATGCCAAATCCATTTGTCTGTGTTCTTGTATAGAATACTTGACGCCTAGAACCGCACACTCAGAGTGACCGACTGCATGGTCAAGTGGGTAGAGCATCGGACTTGCAGCTGGAAGGTCGGGGGTTTGAATCCATGCCGAGTCATACCAAAGACTTTAAAAATGGAACTTACTACCATTGTGCTTGGTGCTCAGCATAGCAATGGAGTAGGGAAAACAAGCCAGAGAGCCATAACTGGAAAAAAGGCCATGGCCTGCCCGACTTAAACCATTTGGTTACAAACTGAGCCGTACCGTAAGACCTCATCTAACTAACACACACTAAGAAAATGAATGGGCTTATTTCTTCCCCATTATAAGCACATACTGTATTAAGAAATCATTTACGTGTATAAAAGTGTATGATTTGAAGATGCAAGACTGATTCATGTTTTTCCAAGTACTGAACTTTGAGTCAGTCATTGTGTCCTCATATAGAGTGTCGGTGGAAAAGAATAAACTTCTCGTATTAAAATGGACTGTTTCGAATAGTGATGCCTTGATGTTACAACATTGTAAAACAGCAAGGAGTGATGCATGCAAACTATACTTAAATTTGTTTCCGAAATTACTGAACAGTGATCAGCCCAGATATTTTCAGTTTTGGTATACTACAAATATGCATAGTATTTTTGACTACTGTAAATGGTCACAAAGTGTCTCTGTGGATTATTTTTAGTGTTTTATTACAAATTTAATAAATTTACACTAGTCAGCATGCTGCAGGTTCTGTACTGAATCCTATTAGGGAAACTGTGAGTTCCATTTTGCACACCAAATAATGAAATCTTTCTCCCTATTAGGGAAACTGTGAGTTCCATTTTGCACAACAGATAAAGAAATCTTCCTGTCTGAAAAGTTTATTGAAGGAAAATTTTTCTGTTTTGGGAGATTTTTTTGAGGGCTGTTCTTTCCTTTTGTAAAAGTGAATCAGTTTGCCTTCTGAACCCAAAAGAATGTAATCTTGCAGCTGTTGCTGAAATTCCCCATGAACATTCTTATTTTAAGTCATATAGGAAGAACTAAAAAAATATATTTCATATATCCTTGCATTCTACATGAATTAAAAAACTTTCTTTACAAACATTTATCCTCAGCCATAGCAATCAAGGAATCAGCAAAAGTTGCAGACAAAACCCAGCGAATGACATTGAAAGGAGTTGACGATTTAGATTTCTTCATTGGAGATGAGGCCATCGATAAACCAAATTATGCTACTAAAGTAAGTAAAGCCTCATCAAGTTCAGGCCCTGAGCACAATGTGTGGGGGATGGGTTCTTGGGGGGGATGCAAGATACTGCATGTTATGATGTGTTTTAGGTAATAGTAGGCCTATATTTTGGTCATAAAAAAAATTTCTGTGCGGCAGAAATCTTCTTGGGGAGGCACATTTTGTCCTGCTTTCCAATACGTAGGTTAGTTAGTTAGATGAGGTTTTACAGCTCAGTTTCTAACATTGCTTTTCAATAGGACTGATCAAGTTTGATGTACAGTACTGTATGTGTGCATATATTTAGCTATAACACTTTCTTGTTCAGTTTTCATCAGATATTAGCTTAGCTGACTTTTTTGTCCAGTAGCCTAATAATTAACTCTACTTGATCGAAGTGACTTCATTTTCTTGAATCCCAAATATGCCCTGGGAGTTTGCCACTTGAGTGGGGGAGAGGGGAAGAAAAAAGGACAAACTTTTGATACATAGTGGTTGTCCCTTCAGCAAGACTGCTTCCTAATTTGTGCCCTTCATTGACTCAACCTCATTCTTTTAACATTTATAGGTTATGTTGAAAACCCCAGTATGTAGAAGGTCAAAAGATTTTTGAGGTCAATGAAGGTCAAGTGGTGAAAACCATGGAAACTGCTTAAAAATGTGATATCACAAGAGGAGTTACATTAATGTGCAGAGCTCATGCTTAGGATATGAATGCCCTGAAAGAGAGTAAGAACTCTGTAGTTTGTGGTGGAAGTCAGAGGTCATTCATTTTTTGTCATCACTGGTCAAGAGATGAAAACCTTGCAATACAATATCCCTTGAAGGTATATACAGTAAAATTGAAAATACACCTGTCAGAGTATGCCATGAAACTTGTTTAATATGCTGTAAGCAGTTTTCTGATGAAGTTGGTTGTACTCCTGGTCTGAAGTACAGTACAGTACTGTACCCTCTTTGAAATGCTTCAAGTCAGTTCTTGCTGTCATTGTTGCAAGGCCATCTGATGGCTTCTTGCTTCTCACTATTGCCTTTTAGCTTTCTGGTCTAGTTTTAACACATTTTACCAAATTAACTTCAAGCTACTGTACTGTACGTAAACTTGCACTTATGTGTGAAATTTGTGGTTGCTGAAAATACATTGAAAGGAGGGCGTTTTTATACGTTCTGAAATTTATGAATATGGATGATATGCGTTTGCATATTTCAGTACCCTGTACGTCATGGTATCATAGAAGACTGGGACCTCATGGAAAGATTCATGGAACAAGTCATCTTCAAGTATCTCAGAGCTGAACCAGAGGACCACTACTTTTTGCTGGTGAGTTACAATATGGGATTTCATATGTCATATATTTTGAATGATGATCAATTGGTAGGATTATGAATATTTATCACATGTAAATATATTACATACTTTTTTCAATGTTCATTTGATAAGATTATGAGTATCCATTGCATTTAAATATATCACACTTTTTCAGTGGTGATCATTTGATAGGATTCATTGCATATTAAATTTTAAAGTGTTTATTTTTTAATTGGATTCTCATATGACTCAGATTTGATGAAATTGTTAAAAATTATAGTGGTTATTTTATAATGATGAATAAAAACATAAATACCTTGATTTGATGTTAGTTATGAGAAATCATAATTGATGAGAATGATACTTATTGGATTAGTCAATTTCATCTCATCGGTGTATTATCAAGAATTTGATGTAATGGTAAATGTATTCTTCACAAAGCTGTCAAATGTTAAGAAATAACATTAGGGATTTTGAATGGAATGATAAAATAACAGTTAGTATGAATATTAGCCCTCATTTAGACAACAACAGTTTCAAAGCAAGGTCACTAAAGCCAAATAGTGAAATCCTTTGGTTAAATAATATCTCAAATTCTTGAAAAGGAAGATCAAAATTCTGGTTAATACAAATTATCATTATCTTGGGATTCTTTTTCTGTTTTTCTAAACAGACTGAACCTCCTCTAAACACACCAGAGAACCGTGAATATTTAGCAGAAATAATGTTTGAATCTTTCAATGTCCCGGGTCTGTATATTGCTGTCCAGGTAAGTGAATCTGTGAAACCTTGAGGGTCAGTTGTCACTGCCAGGTGTAGATTTTTCAAACTGATGGGTCTTGAAATTTCATTTGTTTCATAACTCCTCCAAGACTGGAAATGGCAAATGGGTTGCATGGTAACTTTATAGTGACAAATGTGTGATATTACTGCATGGATTAAGGGCATTTTAGAGAAATGATTCATATGAAAAGAGAGAATTCACATTTCAAACATTAGCAGAATATTTTAAGCATGACTAAAAACTTTTATGTACAGAAACAAGTATAAGGCTTTGAGTACATGCATGAGACTAAATTATGAATACAGGTAGAGTAAAAAATCATGTGTATGAAGACTTGATTTGTGAATTCTATGAGTTTGAGTATGAGCACAAAGCCATGGCTACCAGTATGGATTTCCATAGTACATAGCACAAAAGCTGTGAGTACAATTAAGACTAGTAGTACAGGAAAGTATACTCAAGTAATGAGTGGGAGAATACTTCTCAATACATGTACAGAATTAAAGAAGCAATGAGACCTTTGAAATTTACAAATGTTGCTCATTTTGTCAGGTTACAAATAAATGCTACATATCATAGCTTCGGAATGTACTTCTCTCATATTAGTACATTTTGTACAGAATGAGGGGGTAAAGTAAGTGACTTGTGACATGAATGAAATGACAATCAGGGTTTATTAGACTGAAGATCCCACCTCTAAATTCTAAAACTAACCTAAAAGGTAATCATAGCCCAAAACATAATCCTACCTGAGATAAATTCTTATCATAGTATAAAACCTTGATCTCTATCTTACCGACTTCTAACCCTACCTCTAATGAGGACAGATTTTTGGTCAAGGGATTCTTCGATCTAGCAAACCTTTCACCTACAGTAGTGTGCATCACATGAAATGACAATGTAGACCAAAATCTATATCCTTTGCTTTTAGGATATTCCTTGCCTCAGCTTTGTCAGATTTTAAACGGTAATGTGAACATTTGAAGCTAAATGTCTAGAAAACCAGGATGTCCATTTTCTTTATTGTAGATATCATAACTCATAAAAAAATTGGTTGTTTTTGTTATGCTGAAAGTTAATTTTGAGTGGGTTATTCAGGAGGGCTGTAATGGCAGACTTGAACTCCTTTTATGTTCTCACAGTCCACTTTTTTACTTGACTTGAAATTGGCCCAGAGTGGTAAACCCTTGGGTGTCGATTGGCCTATTATAGGCTGCAGCAGGACAGTTCCTCTAAGGCCACCAAAATGAGATTGCTTTCAGCTCAATTGTTATTGGTGCACATTGATATCATAAATAATCAACTATAAACTATTTGGATTGGCCAGACCTAGTTAATGGACTAAACTGCAGTGTGACCTTTTCAGATAGACTAGACTTTGGTTAGACAGGACATTGGCCCACAATTGGTACTACCAGAATCAGAATTGCCTCAGAATTAGCTGGTATTGAGCTGCCCATTAGCCTGGAATTGGAGCCACTGGAATCTGATTTGACTTGCACTTGGTTTATATGGAATAAGATGTAGCCCTACTATTATTCTGAAGTGAGAAATTTGTTCAAATTAGTGGTTGAGCGAAAAAGCCTCTGACTCACTGTATTAGTTCTAACTGTTACTTCCCACTTCAGTGGTGGGGGAATAAATCATTAAAAAGTGTAGTTACACTTTTAATAGATTGTTAAAGTTTTTGCAATAAACTGACTCAGCTTTCAAGACTGTTTAATTTTATTCTGAGTTAATATTTTGCTCATGTTAGTTAGATTTCTCCTTCCAGCTGAAAGCAATGGTAGGTTTCATTTGAAAAAGGACGTGCTATATGAAAAAAGTGCTTCAGGAGGAAGCTATATTAAAAGCTGAATGTAACAAATTTATTTTGTCCTTTCTTGCTTGTAGGCTGTGCTTGCCCTAGCAGCTTCATGGACGTCTCGGCAACAAGGAGAGAGGACTTTGACCGGCACTGTGATTGACAGCGGAGATGGTGTCACTCACGTAATACCAGTGGTAAGGAAAAGTCTTCTGGATATATCTTTATTGAAGCATACTGGAGTATTAGGGGTGTTCACGCTTACGTCACTGGTTAGCATAGAGGATGTGCAAGAACACATGCGTGTAAGTTAGGGTTTGCGTGTGTAAACGTTTGAGTGATTGCACGCGGAAAGAAGAAGAATTGGAATCTACCTTTCATTGTGACGACAGTGTGAGCATGCCTTACCAATTCTTTTGATGCCCAGCAGTGATGGCATTTGTTTTTAACACTGAATGAGTCTATTGGTGTTAGTGTTGGACTTGCAGTTCAAGGATTGCTGGTTCACCTCCCACCTTGTTCATTATGTTGTGTCCTAAAGGCAAGATCCTTTATCTCAAAAAGCCTTTTTGCCATCTTGAATTGTGCATGGAATTGTGGGATGCAGGCCAGGCAATGCTCAGCATACAGATCATGTAAAAATGCTCATAATTTTTGTCAGATAATCAGACAATATTTCATTTGAGTATTTTCATTATCGACTTAGTGATAGGATATGATTAGGTATTCTGGTCTGCACATGGGACAAATTGGTAGGTCTTTGGGACACACTGGTCAACACATGTAGGTGAACTGGTTTTTTTTTGGGGGGGGGAGGGGAACTGGTTGTGGAGGAGAAACAATGGTAAACCTTATATGTTTGTTTATAATTGGTATTTGAGTTTCTGTATGACATCCCATGCTTGACAGCACAGAATGTGGACATGCTTCTTTGGGTGAAAAGGCTTACGGCTAGTGGTTAAAAGGTCAAATTCAATGAGGTACTGGTCATCGTGGAGAGCAAGCAAGCACCACACACTACACACTTGTGGATTTACACAATACACACCTCATTGCCCACTGTTACTCTACTATTTAATGAAATGAAAAGAATACTTGTGTAACTTTGTACATGTCAATTGGGCAAATATTATTTCATGCATGGGTATGTTTGCCCTCTGGCACTTGGTTGTATAGCAACAGGTAACTAACCCATATGATTGTGCTGGCTCCTTACACCACACTTGGCTTTACATGTGCTGCATATTCAGCAGATGGATTGCTTTGAATATGCATGATGGTTTATCTTTAAATATTTATGGTTGGCAAATAAAGATAACAGATTTAGCAGATAGGTATGTGAATATGTGTCGTGTTAAGCTAGACATGTCACATTAATCTGGTATTTTCCTACAAATCTTTTCTCTCAATAGAAACAACAGCTTGTTAGATGTTGCGGTTACCTTTCGAGAAGTTACGTCATTGACCATAAAATATCTTCGCAACCTGCAGATTTCTCCCAATTCTTTCGTTCTGCTTTGAATAATATTTTCTCCATTTAGTTCCTCTTAACCTCTTTGTCCTGGGACTTCATTTTTTCAGGCGGAAGGTTACGTTATCGGTAGTTGTATCAAACACATACCCATAGCAGGGCGTGACATTACCTACTTCATCCAACAACTCCTGAGAGAGAGAGAAATTGGCATTCCACCAGAGCAGTCCATGGAGACAGCAAAGGCCATCAAGGTTTGTCATTGGCTGGATCAGTGCTTTTCTTAATAATAGAAAGAATAACAGCAGCAACAACAACAACAACAACAACACTGGAAATGACAATGACAGCCACGATAATAACAATAACAAAGACACTGAAAATGACAATGACAGTGACAATAATGACAGTAACAACAGCAAAGACAATGACAGTGACAATAACAATAACAACAACACTGAAAATGACAATGACAGCAAGCACAATAACAATAACAACAACAACACTGAAACTGACAATGACAGCCATGGTAATAACAATGACAACGACACTGAAAATGACAATCACAGCGATGGTAATAACAATGACAACAACAACAATACTGACAATGACAGCGACAATAATAACAATAACAATAGCAATATTGAAAATGGCAACAGAAACGACAACAACAAAGAAGCCAGCAATGATGGCAGGGACTACAATCCTGTGCTCTAAGTGCTTATATCATTCACACTTTAGATATACTATTTGATTCCCATTTGTTGCTTTGAATGCTGAAAGTAGTTTGAACACCTCATATCTTCTTGCATGGGATTACATTACATAGAGACCATCCTGGAAAAGGTATGTTCATCATATCCTGTAGCACTGAAGCAAGACCTCACAAACAAGTTAGTGTGCTGGGAGGAAAGAGACCTGACAGGAGTGTAAGGCAGGGCTGTATCCAAGTCCACAAAACCTGATTCCAAACAAATTCTAATTTCACTGACCACCATTGTGGATCAATTCCAAGTCCAGTTACATTCAATTCCAGGCTGATTGCAATTCCAGTGTCCCTGATTCAAGGCCAGTCATGAATCGAGCCATTTGACAATATAACATATCATGCAAATATTTGTTATACCCCTTTTCAAGTAGACTTAATAAAATCATTATTTTTGCAGAGTCAGTTTCATTGCCTGGCCCACCCTGTAATGAAGTTGACTCTGTATGACCATTTATGCATTAAACTGTGTATCAGTGTAATAAAATTTGGTCTTTCATGACATCTATGCAACTTTAATTTTTCAGGACTCTGCTTTAATCAGCTCCAAGTCTGGGTCTAGCTGCAGCCCATTCAGGGCCAAACTGATACCCAAAACCTCCCTTTCTGGGTCAATTCTGAGTCTAATAAAAACTGACTTTAGTCTAGAATTATGTCAGAGTCTGGACTCTACCTTTTTTCCTGGTGTACTGAATGAAGAGTTCCGAGCAATATGATGAGGTCCAAGGGATACCTTTAATCCTGTCCATCCAGTGTCATCTATATGAGCAAAAGAATTTTGTACAAGCAAATCTTACCTGCAAGCCTCTCCCTCAGCAGTGGTGACCAAGGATTGCAATATAAAGTATCCTCCTAGGCCTGAATTTATGAATTATCATTTACGTAGGAAAGATTGGTGTAATATGGGCCAAACTTAATTTCTCTTAAAGAATAAATAACTTTGGAAGTTTTCAGCAGATTATTTTATGGAGTAAATTGTCATCCCTTTTTTACACAGGAAAAATATTGCTACATTTGTCCAGATATTGCAAAAGAGTTTGAAAAATATGACACAGACCCAGCTAAGTGGATCAAGAAACATGAGGGCCTCAATTCTATCACAAAAAAATCATTTGCTGTAGATGTAGGGTACGAGCGGTTCCTTGGACCAGAAATTTTCTTTCATCCAGAGGTTTGTGTTTTTTAGATGTTTAAGCCATTAAAGAGTGGTTCCAGCCTGAAAATTTGTCTTTTTTGTGTAATAAGTAGAAGCTTACAAAAGCGTTCCATTGACAAAAATGTGACAGTTTTATAAAATCAGAGAGTTTTATCCTTTTTGGTGGAAACATCTCATTAACACGTTTCCTGAGGAAGTTAAAGCGGCTCATTGAGTTGATATCTACTATTTTTGTGACCAGTTTGAAGGTAACCATTTCATTACAACACTTCTAATTAGCCTCATTACAACACTTCTAATTAGCCTCATTACTCATGTTTCACTTCCTACAGTTACCAAAAATGTGAGAAACTGTAGTTTTTGTGGAAAGGGATTGTATTTCTGTCATAGTCAAATAAACAAGTTTAAAGAACAAACAAAGAGTTTTAAAAACAATCTTCCAGTTTTGCATAACATTTTATAACCTTGAAGTTACTGGAAATCTTTCCCAGCAAGAATGAACTACCTTATGATGCAAATATCTTGAGTTGGCAACATGATATTGATGTGGGATTTAAAGTGCATTTGAGGAAACATTTGCCTCTCTCTTTTGGATCTGCTCAGATTGTCTTTGGAATACTTACATTTACAAGAGGGAAAAGTTGTACAATACAAGTCTCATTTTCACTGTAGAATGAATAGCTGTAAACACAAAGGGATATCTTACTATGATGTGTCAAAGAGTTAAGTGTGGTAAGAACTGTTGATAGTTTGCCACCCTAGGACTAGGAGATGCTCAGAAACCTATCTGCCTGGTATGGTCTAGTGAGAATCAGTCTTCATGTGCCCATTATGCATATACATAAACCTTGCATGCTTGAAAGGTTCCATGGCAACAACCAGCAGAAATATTTAAATGACTTGACTTTAAGCATCTAAGGAACATTTCTATGTAGGTTTGTTCTAATTGAAGGGGCTGTCAGTTACTTTGATCCATAATTATTTTCTGTCAACAGTTTTCCAACCCAGACTTCACTCTCCCAATCTCAGAAATAATTGACAATGTGATCCAAAACTGTCCTATTGATGTTAGGAGGCCTTTGTATAAGGTGAGTGGTTATTGGTGGATGTAAGAGAAGTTTTGATTTGTGGATTGAACATGTATAATGATTGGTCAGTACAATTGTGTTGATTGTCAGATGAATGTTGATATTACTGGATTAAAATGTATACGGTTTGCAAAGTCCCTGAGTTACACTGGTGAAGACCTGAGGGGCGAAAATCAAACGTTACTCTCTAAAGCAGCGGTTCTCAAATAATAGGTCGTGAGCGGCTCTGTGGGTCGGGTGGTTCGCAGATGATTTCTAGACTCTAGACTAGAAGAGCAGCAGTAGCCATGTATTCTTGTCAAGGACATTATGTACACTATATAGTGTCAAAGCTTATATAGCATGCCCATCCGTGACAAATTGCATGTCCTACTGGAGGCTGAGTGACACCATTGGAGAGTTCCGACCGACTGGACACACATAAGCTAAGAGGTGCATTTGCAGTTGTATGCAGTGTAACAATTAATTGTTTTACGAATGTCTATGCATCGCGTTGGGATAAATTTAGCAATGTAGACCCATCTGTCGAACCTCCCCATCTCGCCTGCTTGTACAGGGGTGTGAAATCTCCGCCTTTTAGCGGAAATCCGCTTTTTTCATTTTCTGTCCCGATTTCACTTTCCGCCTTTCTGAAAATTCCGACAGAATGGTGCACCTTTCTGCTTTCTGAATACAAATTGTATCCAAACTATAAAAGCTTTCCGCGACCTTTACTCCCGTTCCTTCCGTGCAATGAAAGTGACATCATAACGGAGGTTTTTCGTACTATTTATTGTACAGTATTACGAAGCAATATTGCATGCAAAGTGCACGCACGTACGTACGTACGTAAGTTCAGCTAGCTAGCTAGCTGTCAGTGTCCGCTCATTACATACACGGTTCGACATAAATGATTGCCCGTGCTAAGTAAACATTATTCAGGGAAAGCTATCTCATGCTCAAAAAAATCTAGGCATTAGAGTTTTTGGATGCTGTGAATAGGCTTACTTTTGTAAAATTTTTGCTCCAGAGGTGCGAGATTGTTGTCCCAAAAGTCATGGTT
>WURT03661687.1:0-18106 GCA_009936505.3 Holothuria glaberrima
CCCATATTTTGGGCTTTCTCAAAGAAAGTAAATTGTATAGAAATTTTTGACATGACTCCCGCATTTGCCTGTATCTTTCAGTGAAATTTGACCCCACCTTTTCCTTGTTATTGTACCCCAACATTGTCTCTTTTCTCTTCTAGATGACACTATATAACACAATCGTGTTGGTGTGTCGTAAATTCCATCTAAGGACCCTCAAATATTCAAGGGGGCAACCCTCCTCCAAGACGGAGGTCCGAAACAAGGTTCACCCCCAGTCGAGAACAGCTTCTTTCCCGCACCTACGTTGTTCTTTTCAGACAGTGTAGATCTGTGCCACGCATGATGTAAGAATCGTGCCGCCGAGACCAGTCCAAGCTCAATCACAGTGTCCCTTAAGGGGACGTAACTTTTTGGGGGGAGCAGAACCTCTATGGTTTAGTAACTTTGGGTTTTCGCACCTCGGCATCCTGTACTTTAAAAAAAAAAAACAATGAATCTTATTCAAGGTTCAGCTACGATCATTTACCAATGCTCTTTTTACAAAATTCATTGCAATTTCTTTTAGATTTCATTATCACTTTTAATCTAAGGCACCTTTACAAGGGGACTGAGAAGTTGTAACTTACAGATGGCTGCTTTTCTACACATCTCGTTTCGTGTTAACCCTTCATGCATGGTCACGAATAATTGCGAGGCAACTAAGAGTAGAATGGGAATTAGTTTCGGAAAGCGTCTTGTATGTGCTAAACATTCATAGCTATTAATAGTAACAGTTGTTGACTATTCAGTTTTCATTAATTGAGTCATTGTCCTGTAAGTGCGTGACAGGTCATGTAGTAAGAAACACACTGCAAAAACACGATTTGAGCTGTATGGATATGAAAAACATAAATAGAAGTAAAAAGATCTATTTCATCTCACCTTATGCTGGGAACGTACTCGCTATTTACTGGTTTATCTGCGTTATGATGTTATTGTTACGGTACAAGCTTGCATGGTGCCCTTCATCTCTTCTTTTCCAAGTCCAGTACCTTAATGAATCTTAAAGAGTCCTCTTTGTAAACATCTGAAGAAAACGTTTGGGTCGGATTGAGCCTGATTGAATATAACAATCCGTAAGTAATATAAAAACAGGTTTGAAATTGAGGCTAAATTAGACGTCAATCCCCCTTCCTGAGTGAGAGGGGTCTGAAGGTCTCACTAAAAAGAAGGGTTAAAGGTTTAAGTGAGTTTTGATGTGTTGAAGAGAAGATCATTCTTAGTACCCTGGTGGAACGTGAATTCAATCCCTGTTTGTAGTTCACAAATTAAACACAGATTAAACATAAAGTTGTAAGCAAAGCAGACTTGAAGTAGACACTCGTGACATCATATCCTCACGTTAATTGTCTTTTTTGTCTTGCTTCAACCACGTAGCTTTACAACCTTGCAACTTTCGTGTCCATAATCTGTGTCTTTTTTATGTGTATGCATGCCATGTATATATGTATATGAGAGGTCTACAAACTTATCTTTTCATGCCAAGATGATCCCACAGAACTGCCGGTCATAAAAGTTGGCAATGAATAGGGAAAGTCTGGCAACGAGTAGGGAGGATATGCCCTTCACTGCCACTTAATTTTATTGTCTTCTCAAGGTTGACTGGTACTGGGTATATTATGACACAGGGGTTTCTTCAAAAGAACACATTTGTCAATAATATTATTGAAGAAAATCGGATTCTATGGAAAATTTGCACCTCTCTCGATCTATTTTTTGTCAAATTCAACCTCCCAGAACGTTATAAATGACAAAAGAAAAGTAAGCAATAAATCGCATTAACTTAACACCTGTTCGACAGCTATTAAACTTACTCCCTGCCGTCAGAATAGTTGGCACCACAGAATTATGTGGTTAACAAAATGGAATATTTGTAAAAAGATCTGCTAGGTCAATAAAACTTAAGTGGGGAGTAGGTGCAGCTAGGGAACACCACATTTATGAGGCTTACTTTATGACTAGAAAGATTTTAGGCTGATAAGTATTTTATTGGTTTGTACGACTGTGTCTTCTGTGGGAGCAACTTCTCATGTCTGTCATTGGAACCATATATCCCCTTCTATTTCAAGGTCAAAGCAACAAGGATAAGGAACTTATACTTATCAATGTGAGATAACATCATTTCTGCCTCAAGCCCACTTGAGGTCACAGTTGCATTTATTTTATTTGCCAGTATTT
The DNA here is from genome assembly GCA_009936505.3 of Holothuria glaberrima. Taxonomy (NCBI): domain Eukaryota; kingdom Metazoa; phylum Echinodermata; class Holothuroidea; order Aspidochirotida; family Holothuriidae; genus Holothuria; species Holothuria glaberrima. Next base: position 2,203 of record WURT03661687.1, read on the forward strand.
TTATACCAGAATCAGAAGCGTCATGCTCATTGAGACCGAAGGGACCAAGGCCCCCAAATTTTGTCAAGGGTGTCATATGATGTTTTCCGTTATTCCCCGAGCTACAACGGTGTTAAGCAACAGCGAAAGTTTAGCAGCATCTGTGGGCTGGGATGATAGATTGTACTTAAGCTGCTATTGGCTACATCTGGCGTTAAGGGGGGGGGGGGGGACTTTTCGAAGGTTGAACCCACACTGTACTGGCGGAAGAGGATGTGGCCTGGCGTATCCGGCACTGCGATTGAACATCGATTTGAAAACACATGTTGGAGGCAGGAAAAGGCTGCCGTCGTCCCAAAGGACGGAAGGAACGCTTTTTGAAGAAGAGCGTCCAGAAGAAAAAACGAAGAAAAAAGTGTGAACTGCGTTGAAAAATTTAGCAAGCACCTCTTCAGAATAAATATATATATATATATTTATATAAATATATAAATTATTATATATATTTATATTTTTATTTAATACACGGTTTTAGCCGGTTTTTGTTCTTGCTTTTTAGTGCGTTCTTTCGAACTTATATATTTATATATAATAATAATATTCTTCAGTTTGTATATAATATATATATATATATATGTGTATATATATGTATATATATATTAGTGTGTGTATATAGTTCCTCACACCGAGAAAGAAGGCGTGACCTATAAATCCTTAACGCTGTTCAACCATGTGATTGGTCGACCTGACTTACGTGCTGACGTGCAATGTGTGGTTTCGATTTGCACAATCACGTTCTCTTGTCCCTTACAGTTTAGTGAAAAACCACGTTATCAGTTTCCAGAAAAGCTACAGCTCCTTTTTACCTAAAATTACATTTCTGTGTTTAAAACTCTTCGTCTTTTTGTAACTTAAAACAGTAACAATTCGACCAAAGAAGAGGTGAGCTGTCTTAACAAGAACTCTCGCCAGATCAATACAAAAGTAAGCCTCCGTTGCTTTGTAAGTAGATATTTCAGTTTTAAGCTTTTTAAGATGCCAAGGGGGCAACTTAAGCTCTTTGTATTCAATTCAGGGACGTGTCTAGCGTGTTGGGTGAAGAGATGTATGGCTGACTTGAAATTCCGATTGCGTGGATTTTGAAACCAGCAACTTCCGACTGCTGCGCGCTGTACCCGCTGACGTTAAGTTCAACCAAGGAATAATCAAACTTATCAACTCTAGCGACATTAGCTTTATTCCATAAAAAACTGCGTTCTAAATATACGTCACTCCGATGTCCGACGCCCAAATTTGCTTGTCACTCTTGCTACTCATTTAGGTTCTACGAAAACGATGTCAGCATAGGGAAACAAACATTTGGCATCCCGAACGCCCTGGATGGCAGGCAAAAAGTTGCACTCTAAAATACAAAATTTGTCAAGCAGTAAAGTAGCTGGAAATTCATAAGGGCCGGGTGGGGGGGGGGGGCTGAGCACATTTTGAGGGGCCAAACCCAAGGTGCAACTGGAGCGTGCCTTGGTACATACAAATGAACGAGCGACTATTCCAACATTCCGCGTGATTTTTCCCAGGGTGGTTAAGGGCAGGGGCCAATAGGAAACTCTGTTCATTCGAGTTGTAATATTTTTGATAAACCATGTTCTGGACCTTTTCCTTGTTTTTGGTACCGGAATATAAAAGGCCACACCTGAGTTGCCTCGAGAGTCTGAACCCTAACCTTGATTTTGGAGTGCATACTACTTCCTGAAATCCCAAACACCCGAAATCATCCTAGTATGATAAAAATAAGGTGAATGATCCATGACATTTCCAGAAATTTTTAACCCTAGACTTCTAACAGAGTTGTTGGAAGGACGTCTGTACTGCATGCTCACGGATGCATGAATCAATGCCATTTAATGTCGTTTTTAAAACCTTACAAAACCGAATGAATACACTCCGTTGCGGCATTTTTATCAGTCTGTTAGTTTTGCTACATTATAAATAGGTGGAGAGCCATTTTGATATCACGCCTCACCTCCCCCCCCCCCCCCCCCCCCCCCCCCCAACAGATTGTGGGATCCCTGACTATGAGCAGCGTGATTCATATTGTTCTCGGACATGATTACAACTTAATGCATAATAATTGTAAATAACGTGGAGGACACAGTGAAATATCCGTCGATGACTGAAATATTACATTGACGATTAATGGCAGTTTTTATAACACATCTGTGTGTTTAAGCTTTGTGTTGAGAGATCACCTGAAAATCCCAATATACCCAGTGGCGTATCCAGGATCATTTTAGTAAAGGCGCTGGGGGGGCTTGACCATTTCATTGGAGGGCGCCTTGTTACTATCTAAGCGGAGCGCCACCATTGGTTGGCGCGCAGCGTAGCAGAAAATTTTAGCTAAAAACTCCTCCTAGATCGCCGGAAATGACACTTCCCACGCCTTGCAAATTGCTCTAAAGTTTTCTAAACATCCTTTATTGTGAGAACTAATGTCTTCATAATGGTCATGAAATAGTTGGTTGACTAGAAAAAAAAAAAACAGTCCGGTAAGTTACTTTGAAAAATATTGACTCTTTTGTGAGTTTGACCCTGGCATTGACATTTTTCGGCAAATCTGCACAGTGACGTCGCGCAGAAGTTGGTGATTTGCGGGGGGGGGGGGCTCTATAGAAAATGATGCTGTAAGCCCACCCCAGATACACACAGAAAGCGGGTGTAAAATGTGCATAAACGTGTATCTTCGCATTGGAAATACTTTGAATAGGGAGTGATTCCTTGCTTTGTCACCTTGTGCAGGTGATGTCCTGGGGAGGGGGTTTCCCCTCCCCCTTTGATAAGTTTTTGTTTATTTAAGATGGCTTCGACGCAAAATGGTGCTATCTCTAATAAATTTTCGAACTGATCATGTATTGGAAAACTTTTGCAATTACTTGACTTTTTTCTTTTGATTGACTGTAAAGGAAAGGTGTGTTTTCTAAGTGGAGGGTTAACTCCTCCCCCTGAAAGAAATATTGTTAAGGTAAGGTAACTTAGATGCAAAATGTCAAATCCTCCTGCTGATTGGCCAATGCTTAGAAATTATCATTATTTTGTGATATTTTGGCTGTGGCATGGCACTCGTAAAAAATGTGTAACGACAAAAAGTAGATGCTACGAATGTTACCGTGTACGCTACTTGTGCTATCATATTGCTCTAAGATTCCCTACTGATGCTAGGTCCCTGCAGGGTCGAAGATGTACTTTTGTCGTCAAAGGGCTTTGGTCACAACAAATGTAGTATTGCCCATATAAAGGTTATAAGAAATGGAGTGTGTAAGGTGACAAATGCGCGCGAAGCGCGCCGAAATTTTGCATTGAAAATCAGTCGGGTTCCGTTTTCCTCCCGAAAATATGCGATGGATCAGGTCGAATTAGCTGCACCAAAAATAATAATTTGAGTGGGGCAAAAGGTGAAAAGGTATAGCCGATTTTTTCAAGAGCCTGAATTCCAGTGGGGGCGACTGGGGGCAAGGCTTTCGTGGGGGGGGGGGCGCCCAAGCCTCCTGAACATACCTCGTCCCGTCGAAAATGAACTACAATCTTGTTGTTGGATTGTATGTTCAATATTGTAATAACGCGGTCCTATATTAAAAATGATATCGGTAATTATGTTTTCTCTACTCTCTTTTCTAGTTTTGTGGCTCTTTCTTATGGCCAATGTCTTCTCTGTTTTACAGTTAATCACTTAAAGAATTATCGGGTACCTGGACACAAGAACTTGGGTTCAACTAAGAGAAACTACACAAATTATGCTGCGTTCTATTTATCTTCAGTCGGAACAAAAAAGTACAAGACGTGTAATTTGTACTGTTCTGTTTGTTCACAAGTCGTGATCACGAGTGGTAGAATTCTACCTCGTCTTCACGACTTGGTAACAAATTCAGCCAACTTTTGAATTTGTAATTTAGCGGCTTTTATTTGCAGTCTTGCTGAATGCCACTCACAGTATTCCACTACACTATCTAGTGAATAAAAAGATGCTCCTCTGCGTATTCTCCGTTTTGTGCGGTAAGCGCGAGTAACAAATGCATTGCATAAGTCGCATACACGATATTTATCACAGGAAAACACAGCGTAAATGGAACGCAGCTTCACTCTGACACCCTATAGTTCGCAATTCATCAAAATGTCAAACGCCTTGGCTGAAAACAGAAACCTATTATAGCCTAAGAGTTTTACAAACCTGTTTAGATCGGAAAGTTTGCTTGCAACACGTATGAATTTTGGGGCTCACAAAGAAATATCTGTATTCATGGAGTGCAAACCTACATCAACTACCGGGGAGGCATGTTCCCATTGGGCATAAAGTCCATTGCATCTAACACACCCCGTCTGCCCGATGATGATGGTCAAACCTGCCGCTGCGAGTGGCTTACCGTAACGAACCGTACCGTACCTTACGACAACTCGAGAGAACAACGAAATTCCCGATTTTAAACTGTGTAGACTATTTACAGATAAATGGCAGAAGGGCCTGCACTATTTACCTATGTAGAATGAAACAGCGGGCCCTGGAATATTGGGAGGGGGAAATTTACCCTTCTTGTAACAGTTAAACGGCCAGAGTGAGTAAAGTGATCACCTTCGGGATAACATACTTCATGGTAAACTCATGTACTAAAGTGGAAACAATTCCGAGGGAGTTACAAGCCTTTCTTGGCTCCACACCGCTGTATCGACGTTCTAAAATGCAGAAAATTAAACCTAAAACGCAAATATGTAACTGCATTTCAATTCAATGAACGCCATCAGGACGGTAAGAGGTCATGAATCGAGCCACTACCCCTCATGACCAAATTTTTCTGAAGCAAACATTGGTTCTCTAATCAGTGACTTGACTTGAGCTCAGGTGCGGTGACGCCTGACAACTTAAGAGCCTGATTTGATTGGAAGGGGTGCATACTTGGGGCCATACTGTTCCAAACCACGTAGGGCCCCATCTCATTCCTCCCCTTCTATCACCCTACCCATTCTTTCTCCATTTTTACTCTCTCCTTTCCCATCCTTCCATCATTTTGCCGACTCTTGTAACATTTTGTCAACTCGTACTTTAAGACCTGCTATGAAAAGTTCTGATATTCCTTAAAACCTTACTTGAAGGGCAGTTTCTCCGAAGGAATATACGTTTCAAGTGATACTATAACAGCTTTAATGAAATATGATACAAGTTGCCTCTACACCAAATACATTCCCAATGTCCTCTCCTCCTTCACACAACCCCTTCTTTCGTCTTCCCTTCTCCCCCTTTCTCATTTTCCTCTCTCTTCTTCCCTCTTTTTCCCATCCATGACCTCCCCCCCCCCCCTTCACTCTTTTGTCGACTTGATTGGTTAATTGGGGACTTCCTCGCTTCTGGAATTGCCTTGCAAATAGTGGCGAACGGATGAGATTATATAAGAATGCCATAGACTTCTGTTGACTTGTGATAGAGTCATCGTCGAGATCGCTCACTGATTGGTAGTAGTAGCCATTCCGATTCTGTTAATGGTAAGAGCCATGCTTAGAATAACGAATAACGCTTTGGATTTCATTTTTCACTCTATCATATTCTGAACTGAGAAATTTTAAGTCTAACCTTGACCATCGTCAGCTTTTGACTACAATATACAGAGGAGGGGAGTCTACCAAAAATACTTACACTACACATATGAAAAGGTAATAGACAATAGGCTGAGCAAAGAGTTAATAATCGATGAGAGGAATTTTTAGTCTCCTGATTTACAACAAGTGATAGTGAGTCCTCATATTGACCGGCGCGGATCCAGGACTAAACAATAGGGACGGGGGGGGGGGCTAATTACTCGAAGGTAAGCTTCAAAGCTACAAGCGGTAAATGTACGAAGCTTAGATGGGGGACATGGGGAGGGGGTTCTGGGGAAATCTTTGAAAAAGACACTGTTAAATGGCACTTCTTGACACCTAGCAATTAAAATTAGTATACATAAACTTAGTAGTGCAGCTTTAGAACCGTCTCCAAAAAGAAGTAGTGCCGAAAAGTTGGAGCGAGGGCTGAAACTGAAAATGCCTCATTCTATTTTCACACCAAAATCTCATTATAGGATACTACAAAATTTTGGCGGCATGCCCCCTTCCTCACCTTTGTGACGTCGCCGGTAAGATCGGCTTTGACTCCTATACGGCACATGTCATTGTCGATGTCGAGAATTTGAATTATAAACGTGGCAACGCAAGATTAATTGCAAGCAAAACCACTATCGGTGTCTCCCTCTCGAATACCCGAGCAAGTTAAACGACCCTTAATGAGTGAAAAGATGAACTGATCTCGAATTGGACTTTTACGAGTATGAAGGTATAAATGTAGCTGTCCATCTGTACGTAACTTTGATTTCTGCTAGCAGTGGATCACTCAAACCATACATTCTTGGGTATTCCTCATGCATTGTTCCTACGTGGGAATGCAAAAATTAACAAGCAGTTGGCCTACCTGCCGCTACGAAGTACTGTGAGTGCAGAGAGTCTAGTGGCATCCCCTGGTTGGTGCTAGCTTTGTGCTAAAAATTGACACAGTGACGGCGGAACCGGGGAGGGGCTTCGGGGGCTAAGCCCCCCCCCCAATGAAAAAAGTGAGGGGCGAAAGGTATGTCCACCCCCCCCCCCCCCAATATTTGCCAAGTACAGACATGAGATCCATAGTTCACGGCTGGGTACATGTAGCCTAGAACACTCGTGAAGTGCCGTTTCCGGCCATCTGAGGGGTTTGTAAGGCCAGAAAATTTCTTGTCCGCTCCACGCCAACTGATGGTGGCGCTCCGCTTTAGAAACATGTATTACCATCTTTCATATATTGATTTTTTTTCATTAATTGAGAAATTGCAGACATGAGATCCATATTTCAAGGCTGGGTACATGCAGCTTAAAACACTCGGGAAGTGCCGTTTCCGGCCATCTGGAGGGTTTGTAAAGCCGAAAATTTTCTTGGCCGCTCCGCGCCAACCGATGGTGGCGCTCCGCTTAGATAGTCTTCCTGGCACTCAGCCCCCCTCCCCGCCGCGCCTGAATTCACTTACAAATCCGCCACTAACAGAAGGTGCGAGATGACTGTCCAGAAGACGCTCTTAGACAGGCGCAACGTGAAAAAAAAAAGAGGCTGTAAGGTTGGTAAACATCGTATTCGATGTAAAATCTGCTTCTCAAATGAAGATTCTCGAGTTTTTTTTTTCTACCTTTTGCGGTGACTTGTAGTACTGGGTATAAACAGGCGTGAGACCAGAGCAGTAACATGGGTGATGGCTCCTGTCAAGGATACTCGCCGTTGAGATTTTTGTTTCAACTTTGTCGAAGACCCATACTGACAACGACTAACTTCTAAATACCTGACGGCTGTAAATTACTGCGGACGTTTACTTGAAATTGTTCTCAAAGCATGAAGTGCTTCGATTCAGTCAAGAATGTACAACCAATGACTTAGAAAGAAATAAGACGCCAAATGAAGTCGAGTTCATGCTGTAGGGTGTACCGAAGACGAAATAAACTTACTACTCTGAACGAGCGCCATGGACTTTTCTCCTAATGGGTATCTTGGCCTCATAATATGACGTAGTTACGTTGAAAAATTCAAAAAGTTCAACCATGGCAGTAGCCTACGAAACAGGCTGCGCAACATGTTCCTTGTTCAGTCATGTAATATCCCGCACAGTTTGTTACGTAGGCAAATGCCATTGTTGATCTTTCTGAATGTAACCATTACATGAGGCCAAATTATCCAATGGGACGATGGGGAAATTCCTTTTTACGTAATTTTGTTTCACTATGGAGAGACGACTGATCTCCCATGTGTCGCTTTGATTTTGCGCCTACAAATGTTTCGTTTTTGAAGATATCTTTAGTCTAAATGAAACATCATACCACTCAACTGATCAGAAAATGTTATTGGAAGATTTGAGTGTGTATGTGTTTGTGTGGTGAAAAGAGGTAAAATTAATAACGCGGCTTAAAAATCATGATTTAGTTGAGCGACGGTGGTGCCGAAGGGACGTGAAGTGCGCTACATTTTCTCTCTTGTTAACCATATAACGCTAGGACTACTTGTGCTTTTACCGGGCATCGTTTACTGTCCACTTACACAGCATAAAATATAGAATATCAAAATACAAGTTTACCAATTGGTAGGGAAATAATAAAAATGATAAGGCTATGTTACTTTGTCTAGTTGTAAAATTATTTGCAACATCAAAGTCAACTTTTACTGCGACGCCTACCCATGTCTATACCTATAGTTAGAGGCTGCCCCTCCTCGAGGGAGGGGCACCCGTTCCGACAGCCGTCCCCGTAATTAAAGGTTGGCATCGGGGCATTCGTGCGCAAATCACACCTTATAAATCTGCTATGGAACAGAAAAATGTATCTAATGTATCTAAAACACGTGTCGTTCTGATTTATCACCGCTGATACTGTATGTATTACAGTTGCAATCGCTATACCAAGGGCGAGATTGAAAATACTCCACATCTCAATTACTCAACTTGTTTACTGCAAATTAGCTAGCTCTCAAGCCGTCTTAGGGAAAAACCTGACGGAAAAAACACCAAAGGCTCATCGTGCGAACTGATAGCACTTGAATAGCGCTTGTATATTTTGTAAGTTGTTGTTCGGCTGTGAAAGTGGATCGTCGTGGTTACAATAGGGCACCTACGGGTCAACGACCAAGCGCTACAAATACACGAGTTTATCCTTCCCCAAAACAGAAGCTATGAAAGTTGAAGTACCTTGGAGATTTCAGCATCTTTTCGAAACTTTTCAGAGGACATTTTATTTTATAATTGGCTATGCATGAGTGATTTATGATAGTATTATTTAGTTTAGTGTCTATTATCTAGTTTAGTTTCTTGTAGACTCTTTGTATAAAAATGAAAGTACTTATGTTATGCTTTTGTCCGTTTAATCCTGAATGTTGTAAAAAATATAGCAGTTCTCAATCCGATGCGCAGAATAATAGGGGTCTATCAATGGCTCAAAAGGAAGTGAAACTCGAAATTGAGAATGGTCGTGAAAAATAATACCTACAATTGCCTGCATAATAGCTTTAATTAGTAGGTATTACAATGCTCAAAGAAATATAAAGGAGTTAATTTCTATGCATTGACTAAAGCAACTTGATCAGTCACTTCAATTTAGCTAAGCATCACAGAGAAGAAACTTTCATTAAGTATTATTATCAGTGAAATAAATACGAACAAAAAAAAAAATAGACTCTTGAGGAACATATCAGCTGACTTTACGGTAATGGAAATTTGCATGACTCACTCAAAAAATGGACGTTTGTCAGAACAGGGAGGTGTAACACCTCCCTGGTCAGGGTGGGAACTTTTAAACCATTCTTTGCCTCTAATACCATAGTGTTCAAGTTTACTAAAGGATTATACTACAACAACTTAAAGAGTCAACAGCTGGTCCCTTAAGGATTTATTTTACGCCAATCTGGGAGGCTTTTTTGACAAAAATGGAGCTACGCTGCACAACAACTTCTCAAAGAGCAGGTATAGCAATCTCGGCCCTTAAACAGCACCCCTCGAACAAAAACTAAGTAATAAATTGGGCACTAAGTAACGTGAATTTCTAAACACATAAACAGTTCAAATCTTTGCCAAAGACATCAATTTGCGCTTATAAAGAGACCTTATACAAAAGGTTATTTCTTCCCGTTTGACCCCTCTTCTTACACCCTTCCCTCAGGGTGTCAGTTGGTGACAAAGCCAAAGAAAGGATTCCCCTGGGTGCCAGCTCATATAGGTACGCCACTAGACACTGTCATGAACTGCCCCATTTGGGATTTCGGCCAGGCACGGCCCTGGTGCACGATGTCACACGTCTTCCAACCGTCATGAGTCCAAATACCATCCGTCTTCCTCCCACTCACAATGCAATTCCCTTGCAGCATCCAAGACGAGGCCGTCCATTAGTAACTATTTTAAATAACAAACTGTTCTAAAATGGATTTTTGTAATTTCTTTAGTGCGCAGTTCAGGTTATTCGGTAAACGGAAGATAGAAAAAATTTGAGTTACAATGCTTTATTCTTCATTTGACAATTTCTTAAATATTCGAGAGCTTCCGGGGGCTTTGGCTACTTGCTCCTCCACTGGAACGATGTCCCGGGATCCCCATTAGGGGATCCTGTGGAGAGAGGGGCACTCCACACTTCAACATGTGTTTTTGTTTACATCGTTTCATGTATAGCAATGCTATGTTATAGAACGCTTGAGGGCGTTTGCCCAGTCAAATTCGGTGAAAGGGGGCGTTGAGCTTGAAAAGGTTGGGAATCACTGTTCTAGAGCATCTATCCTGGTTTTTTTTTTTTTTTTTAGGATTGTGAGTTAAAGTTCTCTGGGCGTCAGTTTATTTTGTCCAGAAAGGACCTTTTCTTTGGTCGTATTTATGCTAGATATGATCCCTTAAACTTCTTCATTCTGCATTGCTATATTTATAACTGTACTAAATACTTCTCTAAATAATCTAAATCTAAATAATTCTCTACCCGACTGTAACACTTTTTTCCATAAGATGAAATTCATTATTAAATTCGAAAAGCATATAGCCCTTAAAAGCAATACTTCAGAGTCCCGCAGGAACAGCTATGAAACTTTGAAGCGATATCTCTTGCACTGTATCGGTGATTTGGAGAATTACTCTTTCCGTAAATAGTCTGTTGGCATCAAGCAATTCAAGTAACTATTTTTAAAAAATCATAACTTTGTCATACAACATCCAATAGGCTTTATTTAACCACCAAAATAAAACAGCAAATAGACCTATCGAATGCAATCTTTTTTATAGGGGAGTGTATCTTGATAATTTCCCCCAAAAATATCATTCAGTGATTGTTTACAATACAAATATCGGCCTGACTTAAACCAATTGGTTACAAACTGAGCCGTGAAACCTCATCTAACTAACTAACTACAATACAAAAATCGCCAAAAAAAAATCAAAATGCTAAAAATGACGTAATTTTGGTAAAAAATCATTTCAGGAACTTGGAAAACCCCCACCCTACTCATTTTTTTTTCTGAATACCTCAGAACTTAAACAAGCACCATGAGAGATAAATTAAGTGTTAGGGTGAGGGATTTTAGAGATACTCCAAACAAAATCTCAAAAAAGCCTCCTTTTGGGTCAAAAATCAACATTTCAGGCCCAAAACACAGGCCCAAAATAAAATATTATAACTCCACAACGACCAGTCGGATCCTCTTTATTCGAATGTCAATGTGTTTTTATAAGCATCCTTACATAATGAAATATGAATAAATGGCATGGGTTGCGTGATTTAGAGAGGTTTTAGGATGTAAACAAGTCCAATATTCTTAAATGCATCAATTTTGGTCAAAAATGTACATTTCTAACCCCAAAATCTCCTCCCTATATCAAAAATTATACACAACCACCCTCCAACTTTTTCATTCACCAAAATGTCCATTACGAGCTACCTTACAAAGCCCTAGACTGTTCATTAGTAAACAAAGACTACAATGGGCATATCTTCCTCATTTTTGATCCAATTACCTAAAATATGGTATGAAATGAAATAAAAAAAACTGCTAAATATTATCCTGCACCATAAAATTCGAAATAATAGTTATCTGTAGGACTATTCTATGGAAAGAAAAAAGCCTTATTACGTCATCTATTTTGCCTTTTTGCATACATAATGTAATCAATAAAAAAAATGAAGTGTTCATTCAAATTCCCCATCTTTGATCTTTCCAATGATATATCTAGGTTCTTACAGAAAATATTCTTCTAAATCAACCAACAGATTCCTGAAAGTATTCCTCCTTTTAACACTGAATTACCTAACGGAGTAGAGTTAAGTATCCATTAAGTATATAGGTATATTATGTTTCTATGTTTACAGTGATTATTATGTATACTATGTATACAATCTCATTTTTGTATTTTGTATGTTATGTATAGAAAGTATGTTATGTATATATTATGTGCCGTATATGTAACGAAAATTGTGTATAATATCATTCGACGAGAACATTGCTTTGTTTCGGGATTTGTGTATATCATATAACGTATATTGTGTATACAATGTATTTCTTTTTGAATATAATGAGTGTTATGTGTACAAAGCATGTTATGTATATATTAAAAAGAAACTGTTTTTATCATTTAACGTGAAAACTGCATGTATGTATTCGAAGTATTGTAACTTACGTATTGCAAGAATTGTTTATGAACAGATGAGATGGTTAAAAAGAAAAAAAGAAACATACGTGGCTGAGGTGCTGTGTCTGTTTGCGCAAACACATTTTCTTGTCTTTTCCTGTTTCGTGAAGAAACACTCTAATAGCTATCATAATAACTAGATGACAATAACTTGCTTGTATCTAGAATGATTGTTTTTGTGTTTAACAGCTCTAAGGTCTTTTTTCACCTTGCAACAGGTACATTCGAACCAAAGAAGAATTTGGCTGTTTTAACAGAAACGGTGGTTAGACCAACACGAAAATACGCCCTTAGTTACTTCGTAAGCATACATTTCTACGTTTTACTTTTTAAATGTCAAAATGAGGAATGTTTAGCTCTTTGTTACCAATTTAGAGACGGGGCTGGGGCCTTATTGTTGTATGCAGGGTTGTCGGAACAGAAACTCCGATTTCATGGGTTCAGTTCGACTGAAGAATGGTTAAGGCTTTCAACTCAAGGGAGTAAGGACAGCACTTTTTCGTCGCCTTAAAAAAGTTACTTGTCACTCTTGCTACGCATTGAGGTTTTCCGTCAACGAAGAGTTTTTTGTGTCAATATGTAGAACTTTGGGCATACCAGTTAAAAACTCTGGACTGCAGGAAATCACGATCCCATATAAAAATGTGCCAGGTTAACGTCACTTTTTTGTTTGACTTTCAAATGTGAGTTAGGGGTTACTAATTGGGAATACCAGGGTTTGCAAAGTTGGCATGGCGTTCATGCACAATCTTTACGTAAGCATAAGATTACTTAGCGGGCCAGTAGCCAGCTTCACATTTTTAAGGGGGCAAGTGTTTTGATTGGGGGTGGGCAAATGTTGTGATGGGGGGGTGGCATAAATATCCCACCACATTAATTATTATGTGGTTGCAATTTTCATCAGGGGGCAGAATTTTTTTGGGGGGGCAGTGCCCCGAAATGCCCCCCCCCCCGTGGCTACGGGCCCGTTACTCAGGAGAAACCCAACTGGGTAAATAAAGCATTCTCGTGTTAAAGTTACACATGAGGAATGTAAAGTGAAACATATTGATACATTCTTAGTCTGTTTTTTGTATTCAAATCATAGGATTAGGAGGCGGAGGGCTGGGAGCTTGCAGACCCCCGACCAAACAATTCTGTGAAATTTGGGCAATATGCTGAGAATTTTTCGGGCACCAACTGAAAGAAAAATGGAGTGCAATGATGTAGCTAAAGGAAAACGATAGTTTAAAAAAACTTCCTAAATAATTTTCTGATTTGAATTGCACCAAGTACCTATATATTCAGTAATTTACCAGAGTGTTTTTCAATGGTTTAACTTGCATTATTGCTATCAGTGGCCTATTTAGGGCATTGCTATTGGGTCATCCCCCCCTCCACCCCTCACTGATGTCGATTTTTTTAAGTATCCAGTAAAATACGTTAATTTTTTTAACGCAAATTTTACTTTAAAAGGTAGCATATGTGGGACCAGATTGCATGTAAGGACACCTAATTTTTAAAAAATTTTCAAAGGGGAGGCGGTGTGGGGGACACTCCCTCCCTTTAGACCCTCCACAGACCGACAATCACAAAACATGCTGCATGCCCCCCCCCCGTGAGACTTCCCCATAATTTATAACCAATATGGAAGGGTAATAACGCGGCAAGTGATTGAATGTAATTGGCGTGCGATCGTTGCGATGTAATAACCGATGCATGCCCATATAATATGTACATTAACATGTCGAAAATTTTTGGTTACTTTTTGGGCAAGTCGTTACAACCCTCCGCCCCCCTCAAATCAAACTGGGCTCCTAAACGCACATGGTAAAACACACCCCATGAGAGAAAAATTAGTATATTTGCTCATGTCAAAATAGCATATTAGGTTGTCTGTGTGTGGGATTCACATAAACCATTTTTGAGGTCAAAGAGAATGAAAGAAATTGCTGTCTTAAGCGGGAGATCATAAATTGGACACCTATTGGAACTGCGTAATACTCATGACTTGTCATCACAAAAAGACTAAATGTAGGACACCGCGCAGGAAATACGTCTGTGAGCGAATGGGTTATGAACAATGTGAATGGCAAGTGTTGTACGCTGTCATATTGTACTATATTGTATATAGTACGGTTTCATAGGGGCATTTTTCAAAATGATGCATTTTAGCAGTACCTAACCCAGTGCGCAACTCGCCAGAAACCACGGACGGAAAACACAACCAGTCCGAAAGCAGATTGCTACAATTAGGCTGACAGGTACCAAAGCCGAAAACCGACAGCAATTCAATGCATGACCGATGAAGAAATTCTGTGAGAAAGAAAATCTTTTTTATGGTAGAAACAGTTCATATATCCATAACTGACAAATATCTAACATATATTGTATGTATTTCTGTGGCGTTTTTAACTGGCAGACTAAGGGAATAAAACTGGTTATTTCCCTGGTGGCCCGCCAAAGTCACAGCTGGTGGACCGGTGGCAGGCCGCAGAGTGGTGCTAACTGGGAAAAGACCGCTTAACTTTTATTATACTCCATCACCTTTCCTTCCTCCCTCATTCTGTCCTATCTTCCATCTTTGCAAAGCCAGCTCGACTCGATCCACTGGGATCAACTTCGTCCCAGTCTAGAATTCTCTATCCTTGACTACCCTTCACTTTGTCAGGCTCTTTCCTCTTCCTGTTCCGTCCTTTCCATCGCATCTAGCCCTAATTACTCATCCCATCACTCTTACCCTCCTTTTTAAACCCGTAATCCTTCTTCCTCCTTTCTTCAAAAATTCCTATAGCACTACTATTTCTTTCCTTTTGTTTTCTTTTCTTTTGTTTCCTATTTGTTCCCTTCATTCCTTCTTCAAGCTTTCCATTTCTTTTCCTTCTGTTTTGGTTTAGTGTGGCTTTTCCTTTCTGTTTTCCCCCCTTGTTTTCGTTTTGTTCTACCCCTATTCATCTCCGATATTTTCTCCGGGAAGGGGAGGAGTTATCCACTTCCCCATTCCGGTTAAGCTATACTTTCACAATCACACCAAGATTACGTACTTAATCTGACTGAGAAACACCCTCTCCACCCATGTAAATCCTCTCCGTTACCATCCCAAACCACCACTCTGTATCATGAAACGCTTTGATCTGAGTGAAAAGGTGGTCATACATTGAGTACTATAGTTTGTTGAGTGCACATCCGATGCTGTTCATAAATTATATAGTAACCCAAAACTAAGATCCATCTGCGAAAAAATTGTAAAGAATCTGTTTTCAACGGATTTGAGTAGGTGAATGTGTCTAGATTTACCAAAGAAAAATATGTGTGAGGCAAGTTATGAAGTAGGCCTAATCCACGGACTTCTTATATATTATGGACATAGCATGTAAGCTAGGTTAACACTAATGTACGGCCACATGTGCTAGCATCCTATCCGTAAGTTGTCGCCACCGTCCGTGGAAAAAAGGGCTTAGCAAGATGGCCGCCTGCTTGCTACTGCGTGTAAAAGTTAAAACTTGCTCAAGTGGTACGGTATTGACAGATTGTTTGATAAACTTGTAATTTTTTAGAAAGAATGCAAGCTCGGGTCATATTCAGCAAAAAGAATGGAGGATTCTGAGGATTTTGACATTGTTCTTCCATTGATGTTTCTATTTTGTCCGAAATGTTTCAGATTCATCGTCAAATTGGGCAAATTTTAGTTGTTTGAACGGTGGCGACCGTATTGA
>WURT03661697.1:0-18105 GCA_009936505.3 Holothuria glaberrima
AATGTGCAGTAATTTGCCTTTAAATTTGTCCAAAATAATGCACCAAATTGCATCTTGGGACCCACAAATATCACAAAGTTTTCCAAAGGAATAAAAAATGTCGAAATTTTGCAGTAATTTACCTTACAATTTTTCCAAAATGATTCACCACATTGCAACTTAGGAAGCTAAAATATTCAAAAAAATTTTCAAAAGGACTAAGAGATGTCAAAAATGTACATTAATTTACCTTAATATTTTTTTCCAAAATGATGCACCAAATTGCATCTAAGGACCCTAAAATATCAAAAAATTTTCCAAAGGGGAGAGGGGAGGGGGCCCCCTCCCCCAGGATGGCGATCCGAAACAAGGTTCAGCACCCCAGTTTTGAACAGCTTCCTATGCCTATGATGCATGATGTTACTGACAATTCTCAGTAACCAGAAACGTACATTTCTGGTAATCTCGTTTCTTCTGAACAGAAGATTTATTTTACTTATCGTCATCGTCACTAACATCCTTTTTTTGTTGCCGTCGTCTTGGTCGTTGCTGCTGCCGTCATCGTTATTGTTCATCGTCAATATCATTAGTCTCATTATTGTCATTGCTACTTGCTGTTGCTTTTGTTGTTGTTGTTGTTGTTGTTGTTAAAACTTTTCATTGTTCGTTCTTAATCAACATTGTAAAATACCTATACATATTAGGGTGCTCAAGCTTACGTCACTGGTTGGCACTGGTTGGCATAGAGCATATGCAAGAACACATGCGTGTATGTAAGGTGTTGCTCGTGAAAACGCTCGAGCGAGTGCACGCAGAAAGTAGGCGAATTGGAATCTACCTTTCATTGTGACGACAGTGTAAGCGCGCATTACCAACTCTTTTGACAACCAGCCGTGACAGCATTTGTTTGTAAACACTGAACGAGTCTATTGAATTCATATCGGCTAAGCTAAATGGGGTAAGGTTCCCCCAATTTCGATACTTTCGATACTGATAGGGTTGACGACTCTTACATAAGTGCACTGGCGTAGCAAGCGGGTGGACTGGGTGGACAATGTCCAGGGGCCTCCAGAATTCATGTGCCCCAACTAAACTCGCAGAAAAACTCTCAAAAAAATCATAACTCTGCCTACCGTCAACCACCCAGTACAGACCCGAAAGGAACCACAAAGCTATCAACAACTGCATGAACTGCTTTACAAATATTATAGGAGGAAACGGGATACGGGATTGAACCCGAATCTGGTGCATGCAAAGTCTCAGTCACTCTTACCCCGTACCTTCCCTTGGATATTGGAGGGGTCTTACAAACATGGGTTTTTTATATCATTGGTTTGCGGGGCCCCTCGCTGTCTCGTGTCCATGGACCCCGAGCGTCTTGCTACGCCGCTGCATAAGTGAGCTGATAAGTGAGAGATCATCCAAACGTTGTCATTTACCTAATAACCCAATAGTCTTATTATTTCTACTCATTCAATTAGAGGAGGTGCGATCGTCACTAATTCAACTGTTGGCGCTGTGTACCCACACAAAACGGCAGATGTAAGTAATTTTCAATTTTCTCTAGTAGTCACATTTTTACGGGGCCCGTGTGCGTTTGTTACCACCTCAAACAGTCCGGAAGATTCCATGTTTGGGGGTACACAAAAATTTTTACGAATAAGGGAAAGTTATGCAACACATTGTACAGGCTTGCTAGGTTAAAAAAGGGGTTAGAAAGAACGAAGACAACTCAAAAACTTGCCTCATTAACACGGCGTGGCAAACCACCGATTAGGCCCCGTGGTGGAAGAGGAGCTAGGGACTTCGGTCAAAGGGGGCGAGAATGGCAGCCTCTAGGGCTTTTTGAAGTTGAAAGTAGCAGAGTAAACAGGAAACTGCTCGTCAAATACGAGTCAAGTACTCTAAAGCCATTCCTACTAAGAAAACAGTTTTATTTTATTTAGACTAAAAGGCTCTTTCTAAAATGTTCTGGGAAACAATTAGTGGGGAATCAAAAGTAGGCATAGAATTGTGGATAAAAATAGGCAATATGACGGCGCCCATGACCAATTTTTCTCCTGATCAGGGAAAACTAGATTTTCCCAAAAGGATGAATCTCCCGAACTATAAGATGTCAGAGGACATGCAGGTGCATTGACAATGTTACAAATCACAACTCCCATCACAATCCATTACGTACTGACCGTTGTAAAACAAAATTACTGTCTTAACACCTGCCAGCCACCATACATAACCATGAGCAACATGTGCAAATTCGTGTGGTAGAAGGAGGCCGGTAGGCTACTCGCAAGTTGTGAATTAGGCTATGCTGTAATATTCCTACGCTTTGAAGGATTATTTTTAAATCTCTTGGAAAATGTCCACATTTAACATCAAACAAAAGACCCCAAGGAAGTTTTCAAGGCTATTTGGACTCCCATGGGGCTTATTTAGGCCAAACTTTTTAAAAAGCCTGTTCGAAGATACTATCTGCGAATGCCTCAGTGATCTTTCTGTTGAGGTCAACCAGGGAGTTGCTAGTAACTCCCTGGATCAACTAACACGTGAAGTAAGGCTTCATACGCATACGGCCCGGTAACATCCGTGTTAAGGCATACGGAGGGAGGTCAGCCTGAGTAGAAAAAGAGTCACATTTGGAACAAAACTGACTCTATTGAACAATATCATTGCATGTGCTACACTGTTACACTGCGATGTATTTATTTTTCACCTACAAAGCTTTCAAGGTTGATATAAACGCAATTTTATCCAAATTCTATCCTAAGCTTACTTTGGAATCATCACAGTTTTTGTGCCTTTGTCCTAGTGCGAATTGAGGTATGATCCGCAAACAAATATATATATATATATATATATATATATATATATATATATATATACGTTCACATAGACGCAGGAGATCGGTAGCCTTACATATACAATGCATCCATAAGCAGGCCCAGTCAAGTCGCCCCTCGCAATGTCCCCCTTAAGACTCAAGGGCAAGCTGCGGTAATGAAGAATATTGCGTAGGTAAGGAATGAGGACTATTGCCTGTACTAATGCAAGTTACTGGTAAAAACGCCTCATCACATTCCGCACTCGTGAGACCTACATCACCGGTAGGTTTTCATACGAAAGACGAATTTCTTTTAACCAACTCTACCCAAATGGTATATGGTACATTTCGAGTGAATACATGCCGCTTAGCCTTATTGCTTTATATGCAACTCCCAGTCCCAGAACATTCTTCAAAGTATATCATGAATAAGACGATATGTCGTTTCCTAACCTCAGTTTCGTTGTAAAGTTCTACACCCAACCATAATTCGTTTCAAGGGCTTGATGCATTTGGTATTGAAACCATTACTTTCAATAAAACCAATTACTTTATAAATTAAAGTATCAATGCATTCGCTCAATCTAAACTCAAGGCAAATCACCAATAAAAAGAGTGTAGAGTGAGTTCTAACTGCATTTAATCAGGGAGTTGCAACTCTCTGATTTAATGCTACTTTTGCTTCCGTTTTCATTAGTCATGTGTCCCATATTTTCTTATAGTTTATTGGTCTGTATTCCATAAGTAAGTTATGCCTTACGAGCCTCACCGACGTATTGGCAGAGCCCCTAGGACACCACAATATAAGGATCAACACTGTGGCTCCTGGACCAATTAAAACTCAATTCCTCCAAGGCGTAAGTATTACGTAAGGGCCTTTCTGAGCACTTTCTTCACTTTACGTAGGTTAATATATATATATATATATGTATATATATATATATATCGCAGTAACTGCTGATTGTGTATTGAAAAGTTTTCTGACAATATTGCAGTACGCTCGAAGTACGTACTCTAAAAGAATAGCAAACGAATCAAATACCATAACGTATGATAGTAGTGTAAACATTTCGAGCAATGGTCACCGTTTTGTTAGAGCTGACAAGTCGATTACTTGAACACTATTTGCAGATATTCTCCTAGGATTTGGTTCTCTCAGCTTTCCAAAGAGAGTTCATTTGAAGCCCCACGCTCATAAGTCTTACAACTTGTAGTGTTACAATTTCAAGTGTCGTCACAATTTTCGTTTGCACACTTTGCACGAGCCAGACACATTACCGCACAATGAATTCTTCCTGGTGAGGCCTGACCTACAGATGCTTTCATCCACGTACGGCAAATTTGCCTCCCTAAAACGGCCAGCAGTCACTTTCCTATTTTGCTAGCGGGCGTAGAGTTCCGATGAAGTATTTGGCTAGAAGACACAATTGATTGACTCACTCATCTTCCACAGAAACACTTTTCAAAGGTTATTGCATTTGCAATAACCGTAGGCGATTATGTTGGTCATGTTCGTAACATAATATACCGCTTCCACTACGAGAATTTGTAGGGTTAAGATAAAAAGCAGTCAAAACAACAAAAGTTTTGTTGTCTTACGTTATACTTTCAAACATCTCTGCAAGGAATGATTGAACCATGCTTGAAAATTATGATGCAAACGGTACATATCACTTTTCAGAGTAGAAATGACTGGGGGCTAGTCGTAACACCTCATTTATAAATTTTGATTTTCAATTGTTCAATTTTAATTCAGTAAACGTAGTACTTCATCTCCTTATCTATCTTTTATTTATTAAGTGATATTTTCAAGTTTCTCAACTAAGAGGAAGAAAAGTTTAAGTTTGCTTGACTCTCTGAGAACCTTCCCCCCTTTAAAGAAGGGAAAATGAGAAAGGCGGTATCTGTTTTGGTAAAGGTAGGTTTATTCCTATTTTCTGTAACTGTCTCGTTCAGATAAACTTTAAAATCGGTTGCACATAACTTCATCTTAACAGCTTTTTAGTTACTTTCCTGCTGGAGCTGAGGAAATGGTTAGCAAGAGGATATCGACGTTGCTTAACAGGTAAAGAACTGTCTGTGCGTTCACATTTTAGAGGCTCTTTAATCAGGCTGCTGTCAAAGTTCGCGCCAGGTAATCGGTTTTTTCTGCCTTATCGGTTCATCGTGTTGAAATGATAACAATATAGCCGCGCATAGAGTCTTTAAACCATTAAAGATCAGGAACGGACAAACTCAATTACTGCTGAAGTAAGTATTATTCAACTTTCTCCTTTTCTGATCTCTTTGGTACTTTTGTAGCATGAGATGGAATTTGACCTGTGAGTGTCCTTTGAACTATGTTCAGAACAATCACTTATATCTTGAGTCCTCCATGTGCAAGTGTGTTTATTTGTAGGGTTTTATATCTTGTATATGTGGCGATGGCTGGCAATGAAATTCATAGAAGAAAAAGCCATCAAACTTTACAGACATGCTGATCATAGTCCAATGTTGCGGAATGTATGTTATCTATTTTGCAGCCTGCGTTGTTCATGTTGATGAGTTGGAGAGACTGTAGTGTCTAAAATACGTACAAAAATAACCTTTGACTTGCACACATGTAGGAAAGAATAAACTGTTTACATGATCGGGTGGCAGATCCATGATCAATTGATCAACGCCATAAGTCAACTCTTCACCTTGTAATATCAATTGCAAGTATTATTAACATAAGGCTTCTATGTTAATAAAAATAAGATCACGTTGGAAAAGGGACTTGTGTACTTTTGTTACCGTGACTCTAATCCTATAAACCTACTGACTAAACATTTTAATAAAAGAGAAGATTTAAATATAACGAATAGTAACATTTTTGCTGATCCAAGATGTGTGTCATTCCAAGGATACATCACCGGAACTACCGAGTTATTTGTCGTTCTTTATTGATTCTCCCAGACACGCGGATCCAGACGAATGTGGTGCAGCGGTAGCTTTCTTGTTGTCAGTTGACGCATCGTTCATCACTGGAGAAACACTCGTAGTAAGTGGTGGCGTTTTTAGGAAAACAACCTTTGGTTTATAAACTCAGTGACGTGAAAGGCCAAACCCACAAATATATCATCCATGCCTGTATCTTTTAGTGGAAGATGTGGATTGCGGAGGTTTTGTCCAACAACCTCGAACAAGTGACGTTCCACATTTCAATGTGCTTTGTGTAAATATAAAGGGGACAGCATTAATGAGGTCGGGGAAGAAAAAAGCGAGTAAAACTTTCTCTTTACGGTAATATTCTTGACTGTTTTAATTGCCTTAAAGCCACTACCACAACCAATTATGGAAATGTTCTAAAACATAGGAAAAAGTCGGTTTTTTTGTCAAGTGATGGCTTGCATGAAACTGAATCAACTAGATCTAACCTTACTGACTACCGTATCTTTACGTTAAACAGCAGCGGCATTTAACTGATTATTTCTCACTTTTGGTAACTTGAAGGTATATCAGCCTATACCAAGTATTATAATAGAGATAACATGAAAAATGTGTAAGTCAACCATTGGTAATATTTAGTAAGTAATTGACGATTAAAACGTTTTTTCAAAGTATGATTTTCAAGACGATGAAGTTGCGGATGACAAGCAACCGCATCAAGTGAAATGTTAAACCTGGGAGTTGTCTGATATGCTAATACACTGGGAAATCATTCTCGTTAATCCAGGAACCAGAACATCTGTTCTATTATTCCTTGCTGAAGAGAGTAATATATATCAAGTTTTTCAGTCTGGGCGGTGCAGGGTGGTGTCTGACGGTGCTGAACGGTGCCGGGTTGCTTGAAAGTATCGAGCGGTGCTGGGTGTCAGCAGGATTAAAGACCTGAAATGTACTATGAAAAGTATCACACTTGCAAGATTTGAAAAGTTTGATCCATGTTACCACAAATGACCTTTGATCTCCATCACACACTGTAGTATATTTTAAGTCAAGGTTGAGGATCTACATGCAAAGCATTAGATCCTTCAAAATTATCCTCCTTGATTTATCATGCTTACGAGGTATTCTCCATTTGATTTGTGACCTCATATGACCTTTAACCTCCACCAAAATCACTATATTTCTTGAACTCAATGCAGAACATTTACAATCATAGGTACGACATCCCTCAATGTTTCTTTACATGAAACATCCTGTGAACAAGTTTTCTTAACAATTCGATTTCCAATGACGTCAACTCGCCGTTTATCCCTACCTTAAACGACGGGGATTAATCAATTCATTTTAGGGCACTTACATGCTGAGTATGAAAGCTCTTAACGTTATTCTGCTTGAAAATATCGTGTTTATCAGTTTTTCAAGATAAATTTGACTTTTGATGACCTCAAATGACCTTTGACTTTGCTGGAAAATAAGAGGTTTCTCCAACACAATGTGAATAACGCACATGCTGAGTTGAAGATCCGAAAAAATGTCGAAATTCGTGAGATATCGTGTTTACGTGTTCTTTACTGTTTGACCTATAGTGACCTTAAATGACTTCTGACCGCCACAAAGACCTATGGGATTATGAGCTTAATATAAGAAATTCTCATGCTAAATATGAGATCCCTCACTGTTAGCCTTTCAGAGAAATAATGTTTATTAGACTTTCGTACTTCACCTCTTATGATCTCACATGAATTTTGACCTCCACAATAAACTATACACAACTTTTTCCTCTATATGACAAATCAAGATATTAAGTATTAAAATGTGTCCTTTATTCATATCTTATGATATCGTGTTTATAAGATTTTCAGTTTTTAATCTCTGGTAACCTCAGATGACCTTTGATTTAGCCTAAGTTGACCTATGAATTAATATTAGGCACCTTCCTTTTAGTTTGGCAAATCTGTATTTCACACATTTAGATATCGCGTGTGAAAGCAGTTTTCCATGTTTTTGATATTTTTACCTCTTGAAAATTCAGATGAACTTTGACCACTACCAAAATAACAGGAACCTCACTTCCAGGATGACAAATCAATAAATATACCGATATAAAAGTTCCGAACAGTGCTATTTTGAGATATCGTGTTTACAATCCCTCGTGATCGTATTGACTCATTTTGCGTACATCAAGAAATTGAAAAAGGAAAAGATTTACATTGACCACATGTAACTTATATAAAACAGTTTTGTGTACAGATTAAATGTCTTAATTCAAAAGTAAATAAAATCAACTGCACAAACCTATTTTTATCACAGGAGTCGGCGCAATTAAATTATGTATACTGAGTATACATAATTTAATTTGCTTCCAGGCTGTGCTTACACCAGGGAGCTATCAGCTCCTTGTTTATACCGAGCTCAGTAGGGCCTAAACTGTGATGATGGTAAAACGAGGGGTTCCACTTGACAAGTATCACCTTCCTGATATGATGCAGATAAAGAACTACAGGACCAGTTGCAGTAACCTTTTTAACATCATGCTTACATCTGTAGACGAAGAAAGCTGCTCGAGACTGGGTACTGTACCTTGTTTCGGATCGCCGTCCCCTAAGCTCTAAAGATCAAGTATCCCTGTGCCTACATCTCTGTGCTTTATTTACGGTAACTTTTAGAGAATATTGTTAAACGTATACCATTTGACTAAGTTTTCTTGGCATTATGCCAACAGATTGGTGTGTAAATAAACAGGGTGAAGTCTAATTCTTTGACCGTCAAAATTCTATTACGGGCGTAACAATTTCTTTGACCTCTCAGTGTAAGAATTTCCTCAAAATCAGGTCGGTAATTTTACCTCACAGTGACAACAGAATGCCCCAAACAATTACCGAATGCTATTGATTCTGTAAAAAACATCCTTGGAAGAGCTAGAAATTCGTGTAAAAGTTTCAAAAAATTTCACCAGAAATCTATATCTTTTTTCCTTCAGTTCAGGGGAAGTAGTTCCTTTTGAGAGCAGAATTTTTCGGAGTAACGTTTGCGTTTTGCCTTTAGGCTCTTGGCCAAAGAGTCTAGGGGACTGGAACAAGTATCTGACTGTAGGCTAAGATAACGCCGTTAATGCGGAAGTGTAAGGGCTCAGATGTTGGTCTTATGACCCCTTATAAAACGTTATTACTATTAAATTGAAGTGAATTTTAGGTGTACACAGTATTTGTACAGAATTTTTTCATAATTGTTCCAGATTTACATAAAATCTGTTAATTTCAACATAAAGGAATCTTTGTGTTTCAAAAAATCATGAAATTAAACAGAACATTTACGTCGTCTGTATTTACAATTGTTTTCGAAACCGGACACCAAAAAAAAAAAAAAATGATTGCAAATTAAGGCGTTTACTTTCAGTACTGTGCAGAAGTCTAGCTACGTATTAGTTATGAATACGTACATATGAACACATGTAAACTTGCGCCTTGTGGCTCATATTTTAGCCAGATGTTGAATTTGGTCATGACAAGAATGGGACACATATCAAATGACTTGGTACAACGCAAAGTTTTCCGTATTTTGTTGTTTATGAATCATGTAAAACTGTATATGTTGTACCCTTTATTTGGGCATTATAGATCTATTATATGCTTAATGTATGACAACTATTATATGTCCCTCAATACACTCGATACATTTGAAACAGATGATATTTTATATTAGTCCCATATTTGTGCCATACATGGAATTTGTATGGTAAAGGATCATAAGGAAACTTGGGCAGATGTAACCGATATAAGTGAAATGTCATTCATGGGCGAGATAAACCTTTGACTGCCTCCGAACGATTTCAACTTCGACAATTTACAATGTCGGGCTCACAGATATGGTCTTATATGTACCCATATCTGCACGAATCATCAAATAGCCTCCAATCTGAAGACGAATCGAAAATTTCTTTACTTATCTAGCCCAAGTGGGAACTGCAGCTCCTTCCCCGCTCGTGCGTCTATTCCATGAAACAACTATAGTATTATAATATCACCTAACTGCCTAATGAGAAATCTGTCAAAGTATTAAAGAATCTTTTTCTCACTTTTATGGACAGTCCGGGAGATTTTCCGTTTTCGATGATAGTCAATTGTCTCTGAAACGGAGACAATTTACCCGCCATTTTTAAATTTAACCACAATGCTTTACGATTTTGATAATATAAGACAAAAGGTGTTACCTTTAAAACGCTTCTGGAAAATTACCACCTGCCTAGAACAGTTCAAAACTGCTATATTCATGTTCTTGAATATTTCATCTACAACTTTTCCGTACACTCATTGGGAGTTGGCCGTGCAAGTTTTGACAAAATCCAGATTTAGATAATGACACTTCCCAATGACCCTTACTAAATAAATAAACGTAGTACAGTAGTACACCATTATTATGCATGATCGATAATTGGTGATCGCACTGCCAGTCGATTACCAATCGTAAGTCGCTTCAAAACGTTTTTATTTTAGAATGTTATTTGTTAGGAAAATCTACCTCCGCCACATCCCTAACCCCATAAAGGTGATGGACAAAACGTTTATTCTATCAAATCACTGAAGATATTGGTAATCACGTCGACTTTTGCATGCACTGAAAAATAAAGTTGACAGGACCACAGAGAATAATGAAGATAGGATTTATACTGTTTACCACGTAGGTGTATCTCTCGTCAACCTCACGGGAAGGAAACTCACACTAAAACTTTGTTTGTAAGGGTGACATGCTGATTTTACGAGTCCTATATACTGTAAGATATTGTAAATCGTACTTGCAGTCAAAGGAATGACCTCATTCGTCCGCACCGAAATATCCGAACGTAGTACTACACTCATAACTTTGTAAGCAAGTATCTTAATGAAAGGATCATACCCTTCTCATATTTGCGTGGATCATAAGGGCCATTTGTAAAACATGGACAAAGCCAAACAGAGCCAAACAGAGCCAAACAGATGTACTGTATGTAAGAAACCGTGTAGGAAGCCCATATATAACCCAAACTATACAATTTTTTGTTACACAGCCTACTTGGTCAATGTATAATCAGTTGTTCAAATTACCGCCTCCCCAACAGACATCGCACATATTTAATCGACCATCTCATAGGAACTGTAGACACTACACGATATGTAGTAAATGTACAGTGTTTCCATATTATATACTTAACCAATGAAAGAACAGAAGCTGTTGTTCCAAATGCACCTACTGCTACCACAGTTATTGGAAGGCTGTAGGTGTTAGTTATCTGTGTTGTTCTAGCTGGTTATCTGTTTGGCTCTGTTTGGCTCTGTCCGTGTTTTACAAATGGTCGATCATAAGTGGTATTGATCAAAACAATGATCTAGATTATGAATGTTGTGCGCGATGGTTGCGGTAAATAAACAACTCTTGTCCAATAAACATCATCGAAACCATGATGTATTAATTGTCATGAGAAAACTACTACCCACTAAATCGGTCGGTTTAATACCCCAAAAGTTGGGGTGTTTTATCAGTCCTAGCCGCTTTTGTGGTAAGTTTATTTGCTAATCCGTAAGCGATCTGGCTGATAAGCAATCCAAACTGGTCACTACTTGATGACAAAGTTGTTCACACTTCCCTGCTGGCACAAACCACAGCCTATGCGAGAGATAATACCTATTAACATGGTCCAGTGAGTAAGTGCTTGGCACTTGGTTTACTCAGTGAACTTTTTTGTGTATCTGCTAGGTAGGTCATTGTAAGGCGAGAAAAGGAATACAAAGACAAGGGCAGTTATGTACCAGGTCGTCTCCCAATACATTTCTAATTAGACCATGCAATAGTTTTCTTGAAGTGCTTTTGCTATAGGGCAGACATGACCCGAAATTCGTTTACAGTTTAAAACAATTTTATAGTCAGCTCAGAATTTAGGTGCTGGTAACCGGAGACTGTTTTCGCTTTCAAGAGCGTAGCTAAGGTGACAAGATGAGAGATGCACGGAGCAAAAAAGGGCAATATATCTACAAAATATTGCAAACGTACTAACAGCCCAACAATTTCCTCGATGTAACCTAATCCACACTGAACGAAAGGATTTCAACAGTTCAACAACGTTCTTGGGCTAACTAAAAGAATAAGTAATTTGATACAGATATATATTTCAGTATTTTTTTTTTGATTTGATAGCCGTTAATTCTAGCCTCATTTTGTGAGAGCAAATTCCAGCTTTAGAACAGGATAGCAAGTAATGATCATACGTGAGTCAAAATCTCCAAGAGATGGGGTCTGGGGTCTCTCCCGGGATATCTTTGATGTTATATGATAATTTGTTATAGAATATTTTTTTAAAATTGAGCATGACTTCCTGTCATGTAGTTGTCAAAATATGTGCACTAAGTTGTGGTTAAGCTTTGGAAAAATCCAGAAGGGGATTGTTACTGTTGATACATGTGGGGTCTGAACAAATCATCCCCGGATTTGAGGATTTCATAACAATGTAAAGCGATCGGTCTAGATCTAGACTGGTAGGTTGACCAGAGGGCATTTAGTGGGATGGAAGGCCCGGGATGTTTTCAACTACCTCCCCATGAAAACGTCATGCTTCACCATCACCGAGAAAGCGGAAAATGTGTGTTTCTATGTTGTCATTAAAATGAGAAACCTCGTCATTGAATGATATTTCAGATTGAAAAACAAATGTTGCGCAAGAATGTGCAAATGACGATCTCAATGTTTCATTTCTGTTGCTGTAATGTCGAGGTTTAACTGTTCCTATTTGAATATCAATAAAAAGTTCTTTCGCGTAAGTAGTTCACAATTCGACGAAGTAGAATTTTGTTATCCATGGCCGAAACCTGTAAGGATTCCCTACAGAGGGGGGGGGGGGTTATGATACTATATAAGCTGCTCTTAGTTACCATGCTATCTTATGGTAAAGCTTGCTAAAGCGATAAACTGATTATACGTTTAGGAATCCTTATTATTTATTTTTTACCATTTTGGTCAGGTGTAGTTGAGAGGGATATGTGCCTGAAGAGAGGGGCATACGTGCGAATATGGCGAAAGGGTCCCGAAAGCTTCCTGGCAAAAATTCGGATTTTTACCACCTGCTTTTAATTGGGCCATTATTGATATTGTTTTCAATTGGCATGATTTGATCACGGCATTGTTTGAAGCCTGGTGAACAAGACGGAGGTCATTATCGGTACTTTTGTGTAGCAGCTAAGCCCAGAATTTCAGTGTTAGGCCTGCATACACGTAGTACCCACAATAATTTGCACCGATTGCAAAGGAAATCTGGTATTGAGTGAAGGGCCCTGGCTGTATCCCGCTCCCTCATCGCCCATGATTGCCTTAGTGTCATGAACTTGAATTTTAATTACTTTTAAATGCAAACATTGAAAATAGACATTAAAACAGTGTTGTTAACTTTGTCGAGCAATTCTGCTTGTAATTTGTCATCGCACTGTAGCTTTAGGTTTATTATAGACGTATGGGATTTTATCAGGTCTGAGGGGCGGGATGGGCGGATGGGCTGGCGGGTTGGCGGTCTGGCGGGCTGGACTGGAGTGAGTCTATTTTACCGGAGATAAGCCTGTGTTTAGGCTTCTCGAAAAAATGCAAAAATTCGGCATATTAAGAAAGTTAGCTTGCGGACTAGGGGACTGCACCTTTACTTCCCACAATGCTTGGAAGTTGCCTTGCATGTAGGCTAAATTGCCATTAATTGGGAACTACAAGAAGGCCATGGGGACGAATTTTAACATGTTCGTTACGGTAACTCATCATTAGAAAGAAAGGCTATATTTACCGGAGAAAATTGCCCACGGATTTGCCATACAAGGTTAGGAGACTAGTTTGGGACTGGACTGCATCCCAGTCTCACCCGGAACACCACGCGGTTGCCGTGTATATGGTCATGACTGGGTAGCTGGGTGGGAAACTGTAACCTTTGTGGGAGAAGGAGCGGTAAAGTTCAGAATTCGTTCATTGACTAAATGTTAAGAAAATGCAATCCCAATAACAGTAAATTGTTTCCGAGTTGTTCACTAGCTCGATGCCACACTTAAAATGCCCAGGCTCTTGTTTACGAATGGGGGTCGCATTGACACGGTGCTATAGGCCTAAAAATTTACCATTTAACAACAGGATATGTGAACTACATCGCATTGTAAAATTAGGTTTATCATAAACCTACAAGACGATTTCACAGAGGGTGTGCCCCTTTTGGGAGGAAAGCCTAAACTTACCCCACAAAAATGGTTGACGATTATGCCACAAGTTGTTTTTAAACTGATTTTTGGGAGGGGATTGTATTCCGAATCCCCTTCCGGAACATCTCGTGGTTGCCTTGCATATGCATATGGTCATTATTAAATGGCAATCTAACGTTAGTGGGGAGGGAGATAAAAGTTAGGAATTCATCAGTGTCATAAACTTTATAAAAAAGCAGTCAATGACAACAACAGTAAGCTATATTGGTTTTGACAAACTTGTACAGTAAATCAGCCTAGTGCGACACCTGAAATGTACACTTATTACAAATGGGGTGTCGCATTGACACAGTACGTGCTATACTGATTTCCCACAGTGAACTTCTCGTCGTTGCAAAACTGGGTCTTTCATAGTTGTACAGGATAATTTTAAAGGAGGGTGTGCCAGTTTTTGGAGGAAAGACTGTATTTATCCAAAAAGGGGATAAACGATTTTGCCAAAAGTTGTTTGGAAACTCCTTTTCCCTTGAGGGGACTGCATCCCGAAACCCCTCCCGGAACACCTCGCGTTTGCCTTGCATAAGGTCATGACTGAACTGCTGAATGACAAACTGTTACCTAAGTGGGGGGGGGGGGGCAGAGGTATAAAGTTCAGAATTCACCAGTGTCATAAACTTCATACAAAGCCAATCAGTAACAACAAAAGAAAGCATTATTGGTTTTGACAAACTTGTACACTAAGTCAGTGCGACACCTGAAATGTACACTTGTGTACAAATGGGGTGTAGCATCGACACAGTACGTGCTATACTGATTTCCCACAGTGAACTCGGCATTGCAAAATTGGGTCTTTCATAGTCGTACAGGATAATTCCGAAAGAGGGTGTGCCAATTTTTTGAGGAACTTAAAGCCTGTATTTATCCAACAAAGGGGATAAACAATTTGGCCAAAAATTGTTTGGAAACTCCTTTGCAGAGGGGACTGCATCCCGAAACCCCTCCTCGAACACCTCGCGGTTACCTTACATATGTTCATGACTGAATGACAAACTGCAACCTAAGTGGGGGGGGGGGATAGAGGTATAAAGTTAAGAATTCACCAGTGTCATAAACTTCATACAAAGCCAGCCAGTGACACAGCAGTAAGCATTATTGTTTTTGACAAACTTGTACACTAAGTCAGTGCAACACCTGAAATGTACACTTTCTGTACAAATGGGGTGTCGCATCGACACAGTACGTGTTATACTGATTTCCCACAGCGAACTCGGCATTGCAAAATTAGGTCTTCCATAGTCGTACAGGATAATTTTAAAGGAGATTGTGCCAATTTTTGGAGGAAAGACTGTATTTATCCAAAAAAGGGGATAAACGATTTTGCCAAAAGTTGTTTGGAAACTCCTTTTCCCTTGAGGGGACTGCATCCCGAAACCCCTCCTGGAACACCTCACGTTTGCCTTGCATATGGTCATGACTGAATGCCAAACTGTTACCTAAGTGGGGGACAGAGGTGTAAAGTTCAGAATTCACCAGTGTCATTAACTTCATTCAAAGGCAGCCAGTGACACAACAGTAAGCATTATTGGTTTGGACAAACTTGTACACTAAGTCAGTGCAACACCTGAAATGTACACTTTCTGTACAAATGGGGTGTCGCATTGACACAGTACGTGTTATACTGATTACCCACAGTGAACTCGGCATTGCAAAACTGGGTCTTTCATAATAGTACAGGATAATTTTAAAGGAGGGTGTGCAGGTTTTTGGAGGAAAGCCTGTATTTATCAAAAGGGGATAAACGATTTTGCCAAAAGTTGTTTGGGAACTCCTATTTCCGGGAGGGGACTGCATCCCGAAACCCCTCCTGGAACACCTCACGTTTGCCTTGCATATGGTCATGACTGAATGACAAACTGCAACCTAAGTTGGGGAGAGTATAAAGTTCAGAATCCACCAGTGTCATAACCTTCACACAATGCCATTCAACTACAACAACAGTAAGCTATATTGGTTTTGACAAACTTGTAAGCTATGTCAATACGACACCTGAAATGTACACTTGTGTACAAATGGGGTGTCGCATTGACACAGTGCTATAAAGATTTCCCACAGGTATATGAGCTCGAAATCGCATTGCAAAATTTTGTCAATCACAATCGTACAGGATAGTTTTGACTGAGGGTGTGCCGGTTTTTGGAGGGAAGCCTGTACGTACTCCAAAAAAGTGGTCCACAAGTTTTCCACAAGTTGTTTGGAAACGAATTGGGTGGGGGGATTGCATCCCGAATCCCCTCCCGGAACACCTCCCGGTAGCCTTGAATATAGTCGTGACTGAATCGCAAACTGTTACCTACGTGGGAGAAGGAGTTAGAAAGTTCAGAATTCGTAGTAGTCATAAATTTTATAAAAAGCCAGTCAATGATAGCAACAGTTAGCTATATACTGGTTTTGACAAACTTGTACACTAAGGCAGTACGACACCTGAAATGTACACTTGTGTACAAATGGGGTGTCGCATTTACTCAGTGCGTGCTATACTTAGTTGCCTCAGATATGTGGGCTCGAATCACATTGCAAAATTGGGTTCAATATAGTCGTACAGGGTAGTTTTAACGGAGGGCCCCGGTGTACCGATTTTTGGAGGAAAGACTGCATTAACCCCACAAAAGTGATCCACGATTTCGCCACAAGTTTTTTGAAAACTGCTTTGCGGGAGGGGATTGCATCCCGAAACCGCTCCCTGAACACCTCGCGGTCGCCTTCCATATGTACATTACTGAAAAGCAAACTGTTACCTAAGTGCGGGAAAGGCGGTTAGGAAAGTTCGGACTTCATCAGTGTCATAAACTTTATAAAAAGCTAAACAATTACAAGAACAGTTCGCTATATTGGTTTTGACAAACTTGTACACTAAGTCAGTGCGACACCTGAAATGTACATTTGTGTACCAATGGGGTGTCACGGTCGCATTGACGCAGTGCTAAATGAATCTTCTTAAAAACCGGATATTTAGAATTTGACATCTTATTATAAAATCAGGTCGTGATAATCGTAAAAGATAGTTGTCACTAATTGTGTGCCAAATTTGGGAGGAAAGCCTGTAATTACCCGAAAATTTGCAGGTGTCCTACTATCCTTTCTTTTAAAATCCTTCAACAGTTGAAAAAATTTGTATATTTTGACAATTTCTTACGGCGTTTTGTTTACAAGCTACCTCTGTTTCTTTTAAGGTTGCCATGACCCTGCATTATTTTACAACATCCTGGTCTTTACAGATTGGGACATTGTCTAACCATGGTCGAAATTTATTTTGTCGCTGGCTTTTACCCCAAGGAAGTATTTACCTAATGCAATCGTGTAGATGGAAGGCTATCTTCTGATTCTTTTCGAAATGCACTGTCACAGAAGACAAAGCAGGCCTCGTACAAAATGTGTCTTTTTCTACCCAAATTTGTGGGGCCAAGTGAGAAAAAAGTGATCACTGGCAGTGCAAGCCCTGTACCTCATGAAAGCCGCTCAAAAGCATCGATGCATCCACCCATTCTGATAACACTAGTAATATATGATGGTTCATAACTGTTGATTCTGTAAAACACCCCAATAGTCTTTGAAACTTTTGTACAGATATTGTTAATGTGGTTTATCCAAGAAAGACTGAGTCGAGATAAATGCACCAAAATTTTATCAGGAAAAGACACTTTGGTTTTATCTATGTAAATTTCAATACAGTTACCTTACGCTGATAGGGGTAAAAAACCAAATAGTTGGTTTTACTGATACTTAACGTACGATAGTTTTTTTTTACTCTAAACCAATTGACAATAGTAGTTAATTCATAGTTAATTACATTTGTAGCTACAAGGACATTTATTTGTTTATCTACTTGTGATAGGAAATGATTAAATAGACCAGTGTAGGGAGGGGCGGCTGCCCCTCCCTGCCCCCTTTGTTCCGCCAATATTTACGATATGCCTAATATCATGCTTCAATTGCACCTAAGGACCCTAAAATATTCAAAAAATTCCCAAAGGCAACCCCGCTTGAGTGGAGATAGGGCCCAAATTCTTCTAATGTTTTCAATCGGAGTTTTTATTACTATTATGGTTGACACACGAATAAGGCATGTAACCAAACTCTGATACCATTGAATGTACCATAAACGGCCTGAAAAAATCACTCACATTTATTTTAATACAGTAA
>WURT03661708.1:0-18105 GCA_009936505.3 Holothuria glaberrima
GTTATATCCGTGATTGGCCGGGAAAAGCAAGGAATGACCATATATGGTTCTTATAGCTCTAAATTGGGTGAAAATTTTAAAGGATAAACCGGCAATAATTAGGATAACAAAAAAATGGTTCCAGGAGCTTTGTGCCGTACTTAATTACTTACTGGCAATACTTATCATTCCTACTGCCACTTTTATCCAAGACTGCCTCTCTCACACTTACCAACTCTTTATAAAATGGACTTGAACCACCGTACAGTCTGAGTTACTTTTTAAAACAGAACTAGGCTATAGTCTAGGAACTGCGTTAATTTGTCATGGCCATAACTATATCTCCCTTGAACAATGTTCATGTGAAGTAAAAGCATATCTTGTCAGTAGCCCATGATACTGTAGTTGAATGTGATCGAACTTTCTACTGGCTAATAAAACCAGCGTGTTATAGTTACGAAGCAACTGAAGAAATGACATGCGCAATATTAATTAATAAGTTGACACACTTCAAAGCAAGCAAATGAACCCAAAACTCGGAGCAGGATATCCTGCCCTATTTCCCGAATGACAAATTTCGGCGGCGCTCTTTACTTTTAAAATTATGCCATTATGAGTCTCTCGGTTGTGCCGTGCACTGTCCAGTTGTGGTGTGGTGTGGTGTGGTGTGGTGTGGTGTTGAAAACTAGAAGAAAAACTCCTTGGTTGATAACTGTCACCCGTGGTAGATGGTCTTCATGGAGGAGCCCCTTCCCTCTGAAGATTTTGTTTCTGTAAAGGGTTAAAATTTAAAATGGTGCTTTTTAACTGATATTTCGAAATACTGTCATTATTTCGTGTTTCCCTTTTGAGTAGGGGTGTGGGTCGGGGAGGGGTGATTTCTTGCCATTTAGGCTTTTTCTGTGGCGGCACTGGCACCGAAAGTTTCAAGACTGGTAGTCCCGTTCCCCCTTCCCATTTTAGTATGCTACTGGTTTGCAGTGGTACTGAGACGTTCAAATTGGTCATTTAAAGGGAGAAGGCAGTCGCCCCAAGTTTATTTTGAACCAGAAAGCCAAAAGGCTTAGTGATTCCTTGCCATATGATGTATGTAACAAACCTGAATCACACACATGATAAGCTCGGGATCCCTCCTACTTTAGATACCTTTGACCGCCACAAAAATGAAAAAGGCTCTGCTACACAATATTAGCAATCCACATGCAAAGTATGAGATCCCTCACAGTCATCCTTCTTGAGATATTTTGTTTACAAGGTTTTGATCTTGCTACCTCTTGTGACCCCAAATGACCTTTGACATTCACCAAAACGAAAAGGAAATATCTCCTCAATATGGGCAATCCACATGCTAAGTACCAGATCCCTCATACTTATATTTCTGGAAATATCCTGTTAAAAATATATTAACCCTTTGACCTCTGGTGACCCCAAATGACCTTTGACCTCTACCACAAACAACAGGGATCATCTACTCAATATGACCAACCCACATACCAAGTATGAGATCCCTTGGAGTTACCCTTCTTGAGATATCCTGTTTACAAGGTTTTGACCTTTTGACCTCTGATGACCCCAAATGACCTTTGACCTACACCAAAAATTATAGGGATCATCTACTCAATATGGCCAACCCACAGACCAAGTTTGAGATCTATCGGAGTTACCCTTCTTGAGATATCGTGTATACAAGGTTTTGGCCTTTTGACCTCTGGTGACCCCAAATGACCCTTAATCTCCACCAAAAATAATAGGATTATCTACTCAATTTGGCCAACCCACATACCAGGTATGAGATCCCTCGGAGTTACCCTTCTTGAGATATCGTGTTTACAAGGTTTTGACCTTTTGACCTCTGGTGACCCCAAATGACCTTTGACCTCTACAAAACAATTGGGATCGTCTACTCAATATGGATAACCCACATACCAAGTATGAGATTCCTTGGAGTTACCCTTCTTGAGATATCGTGTTTACAAGTTTTTGACCTTTTGACCTCTGGTGACCCCAAATGACCTTTGACCTCTACCAAAACTATAGGGAACATCTACTCAATATAGCCAACCCACATACGTAGTATGAGATCCCTCGGAGTTGCCCTTCTTGAGATATTGTGTTTACAAGCAAAGCTGTCACACACATACACACACGACATCACCATCGCATAGATTCCTTTTGCCTTTGGCAAAGAATAAAAAATTTGCTAAATTTTACAGATCTCCTCTTATTTCTCTCACAAGTATTTTTTGTAATGTTTCCTGATAAAATCATTGAATATTGAAGGTAAACCAAGGAGTTATTCTGCAAAAATTTAACAAATAAGTGACAAAAATATTGTCACATGATTGATATGAGCCATTCCTGAACTAGTGTACAGGGGTAAACTAACTCAAATTGGGATTTTCCCTTTAAAAACATTTCAGGCCGACCCCCTTCTGGAAACCACTGCTTGTTTAGTACAGCTGTGGATCCGTCTCTACCCCTCCCAGCCTGTGATCAGAATTAAGAAACAAATTTTAAAATAATTCATATGCAGAAAGGCTTCAGTAATAATTCTTTGTTTTCTTTGCAACAGTATACAACTTGAGGTAAAAAAAAGAAAGAGCAAAACACGGAATTCATGGTGCAAATACTTCAAAAATAACATCATATGCTACCACCACGTGGCGAAGTAGTCAAAGTTTCCAAACACGCCTTCCTTAAACTCTATTTGAACCGAACAAATGATAACAGTCAAAATTGTAACTCAGAATTACAAGTTTTCAGATGCTGCATTCACATGGGATGATGTCGGCATCAAATGACGAGCTTGTTTACAGAATCCCATGTCAAGATGTGCTGCCTGGATCATGGCAATGAGTCTGCTAATCATCAAGACCAAGAGCTCCTTGCCAGATCACCCTATATCAGTATATTCTTCATGTGAACGGTCGCGTTTTCTTAACGATATGTTATCTTTTAAATGCTGCGCACTTTACAATGCGGAAGCCATACAATTCATACCATGTCTTACGTACAGTCAAAAACTATCCAAAGTTCGCGATAAACTTGATGATGCGCTTGCGATCTTATTCACTTGTTTACCGTTCCCATGTGAATGCAACGGCGATCTTATTAACAGGAAACTGCAGTTTCTCGTTTTCAAGACGGCCGTTCTAATACCTCGTGTAAACACAAGGTGTAGGGGAAAGATGATTCGGAAAATACAACATGGAATCACATGGAATGTTCTGCAAACAACGAGAAACAAAGTTGGTCTTCTGGAAGTATTAATCTTCTTTTTCATTGGAATATGACTTTTGGATGAGCTGGAAACAGATCTCTGAAATTTTTGCTGTATGTTGTAATACGTACAAATAAACGTGAAATCACATAGCACAGTCTTTAATCAACAATAAACAGAAAATGTATTAAATCATCTGCCACTAAAAAGCGTATGAAGTTTTAATGCCATAGAAAAAAAAATCAGGAGTTTTACCAAAATAAAAAGGGGACACTTCACATATATGGGGGGGGGGGCAATTCCAAGGTAGATCTGTAAACATCTCTTTGTTATGTATAAACATTTTTAAGTTACCTCTCATTCTTTGTTATTCATTTTTACCTCACTCTGTATAACCTGAAAGCCATTGCCAGATATTACAAAAAAAGAAAGAGCCACTTCTTGTGTTATACATTCCTTTCTTTTCCTGATTTTCTATAACCAGGCCAACAACCATGTCACTGCCGAGAATAAAGGATACTGCGATCAATGTCACATTTACGTGTTCTCAATAGATTCCTTCAATTTCTATTAACAGATTAATGGTAAAGGGATCGTAACCAAAGGGAAGGTTGGGGGTCAAGAGGTCAAAAAGGCCCCCTTTTCAAGCCTCTCTAAAGTTTCATTACCATTGTAGAAGTGTTGAATAAGTTTTCATTCCGCATCCTTTGCCTAACTCCCTTTTTGCAGCCGTGTCCCTGTGGTGTCACACACATCGTTCTTCTAGCAGTCGGTGATACAATCAACAAACATTTTTAACTCACAACTGACATTAACAATAGATACACCCAAAAGTAACATAAGAACTACACAGGGCGGTTGTGAACATTATGGAAAGTTACAAAATGTGCAAAAGGACGATTAAAATGGCAGTAAAAATTATTCTGATCATTTCCCGGACGAAATGAAAATAAAAATTGAGACACTAAACTGTAGGCACTTCATTACCTTGCTTTCCGAATTTGTTCAATACTTAAAGGCACTTTATAGTCTAACATCTTCCCAACATCAGCAACTTAAACTTACCATAGTCGATTTTATGCTAGCAATGTTAAAAATTGCAATGATCAATACTCACATCAGGAACCTTGTAAATTGTCAAATCAATCAATATTCCATATGAAATTTGGGATGGTTGGAACAATAAAATTTCACTGCTCAAATGGTGCAAGAAACTGTAACTTTTAGGTATAACGACAATAGGATTGGTGGAAGGAGACAAAAACTTCCTTTCAACCAAGAGGATGCAAATTTGCATATGTAATAATTTATTGTGCTATTCTGACAAATCAGGAAAACGTGCCTGTCATCATCCACACAAAAATCCTGTTTTAAATAAAAAATAGACCCATAGTCCTTGTACCTACAAAGTACATTTTTCACCACTAGCAGGAAATTTTACTTTGCTTGCTGCCGTTCTGCATGGCTTACCAATAAAAGTTTAATCACACCTCACGGATAAACAGTCATAAAGTGCACAAGGCATAAGATACAATTGTTCCCTTACAAAACGACTTTTAACCAGTGCAAGCAAAATATTTCACAATTACAACATGTAACAATTATAACGTTTCCTGTCATGGAAGGCCCTGTAACTGTGTAACCAATAGATTCCCACATGTTATGACACAGAATTCTGTGTCAAAGGCATTTTGTAGTTGGATTTCTACATGTGAAAGGGACAAAAATCAGTCCATGTCCTCCAAATCCTGTAACAATACTCTATTATTAACTCAAGATATCTCATTTTAAAGGTAAGTTTATACTTTTGTCAAGAAATACCTCCAGTTCTCCTCAAGGTCACAGAAAGTAAATGAGTACACTGCCTAAAAATCCTTTTTTTATTCTTAATAATTGAATTTCCTGTTTGTCCTTAAAATTTGATGCTGCTAGAATACTTAAACATCTTCCAATCTAGCATGAAACTATATCATATGTTGGGTATAGCAAACAAACTTGTTAAATATTCTGTACAGTGGTATCACCATCATAGAGAAATGCAATGCTATGTGTAATCAACATGCTGCACTGGATGAAATTAAATTTCTTTGAAAATAAATATAGTTCAAATGCCACTTATATGGGGTTCTCAAGTACTGAAAGAACATAGGTTTGCATTTTTTAAAATAATTGTAGTTAGTCCCTAACAAATCTCTTTGACAGACTTATATTTACCATTTTTTGTTTTAGAAGTTTATCTGTGTCAAAGCGTGGTAACTTGCCACTGTGCCACTATCCTGGCAAAACACTCATCTTTGTTTAAAATAAAGGTTATCACCTGTGAGAGGCAAACATAACGTTTACTAGAATCCAATGGCATATTTTTTTTACAGGTGTTATGAACATTGGTGATAGTTCGGCGGGATTTTACCCCTCATATCCCTACCAAGAGCACAACTCTCTTCCTGATACCCAAGATGATAACGGTTATCATCTTCATCAATAATCTACATATACACAGCTGTTTCCTTGTTCTAGAAGGACTACTTAGAAATCATCCACTTTTGTCATCATTTTCATAAGTTTACAAGAGAAATGATGGAGGAGAAGAGGATGAAATACCCAGAGCTCCCAACATATCAAAAATCGAAATAGGAAAATGTGGATATGGGAAGTTAAAATGTACACAAAGTGCATGGCGAGCTCAAAACAAAAAGCCTTAATGGGTGGGGTTGGGGGCAAAACCCCAGTGGGGGACCACTGATCAGGGAGTGGAGCTCCCCGAAAGCTCCTCTGGCTTTGAAGTGTTTTAGAAACTAAGGAGACCCATTTGTAGTCACTGTCTATGATATATGAATAGGAAATACTGTGAGC
Organism: Holothuria glaberrima; assembly: GCA_009936505.3. NCBI lineage: Eukaryota > Metazoa > Echinodermata > Holothuroidea > Aspidochirotida > Holothuriidae > Holothuria > Holothuria glaberrima. Next base: position 6,053 of record WURT03661708.1, read on the forward strand.
ATGGTGTTATATGATAGGCTTTAGGGTCCATAAAGTTTATGTAGTATGCATCGCAGAAAAAAAATGCCTAAGAAATGGCTTACTGACTATGGCTCATGACAGCTGATGTGCATCAGCCAACGCTTTTGGGTTGGGCGGAAGAATAACAGTACAAAGCAGAAAGGCGGGAACTGGGGAGGATTTTTGGGAACCTTCCATCCAAAGCGGTAGAGTTGGGAACTCTGAATACCAATGTACCTATTTATTAAGTGTATGACATGCATTTTTGTCAAAAGAGCATTTTCCGATTTTAAAAATATGTGTGTTTGTGGGAGGGGGGTTGAGGCTGGGGTTTATTTTTGAAGAAAAGCATGTTTGAAGCTCTATTGAAAATGTTTAGAAAAATTGGATAAGCCTTTATACACCTAATTAAGGAGCAAAGTTGCTCTAATACCCAACAGTAGTGACAAAAAGGATGTAACGCCAGTAATCCAACATCTTTTGTATCAAACTGAACATTTTGAAACATTAATACAAATGTTAACATTTCAGTATTAGAGAATAAACAATGTAATTCAATAAAGAAGAAACATGTCTCTGGCATACTACAGTAACAACTAAATACTGACACAAGCAAAGTGAACCTGCAGTATTGTTATTAGATATATTTGATTAAATTTAGCTTTTTATGTTAAGTTCCATCTACTTATCATGAAAGGCAACTTGGCAAATAAAAGAAACAAACAACACACCTGCTGACTATCAACCAACCTAAACTGCACTTCTGTTATTTAACTTGCCTGAACATTTTCATGCCTTCTTTGGTACTTATCACGAATATTCATTATGATGTCCAACTAATACTACAGAAGTTTCACTTCTATTAGCCAACATGCTTGTACCAAATACTATAAAGTAAACTAAATATACTGTTTAAGAGATATTGTCATTTTAAGCTCCGCCCACTCATTTTTATTCAAATTAGTGGCAAGTTGGCAACTAAAGCAATAGACCCCTTTCCAAATTAGAAATTGCAAAGAATCATGGGATAGTGCTTGGTGCTGTTCATTTTTGTCAATGGAATTTTACTGTGGAGAAAAATGATGCATAGCAAAATTCTTTCCCACAATCCTTTGTAAGTGCTATATGGAAAGGGGTCTTAAGGGCACAACTTCAGACTATGGCTAACATACCATAAATGCCTATCAGACTTCTCCTTCGATGCCCTTGCCTGTTTATAGGCCAAGACATAACATGCACACATCCATATCCCTTTGGAATCATAATCGCAACACTTGTTTGGAAGGCAGCTAGTTAAGAAACTAGGAACAAATGTGACCTGGCTGGATAGAAAAACTTGAAAATGTAGATTTGTACTTTATCATAATTCATCTTTATCTGTGACTGGTTGGCAATATCCTGAAAGAAAGTAAAAGTTATAGCACTGATTATATACTTTATAAAATCTTACAATGAGCCATTTTTACAAGCTGAAATACCAGTCTGCCAAACCCTCTCCCTTGGCAATGTGTTGTAAAACACATAAAACAATTTACAAACAATTCCAGCAACAATTACTTGAGACAATTTAATCAACACTTATTTGAGGCAATTCCAGCAACAATTATTTGAGACAATTCAATCCACATGTATCTGGTAAAATTTCAAGCAATAATTGTATGAGAATGACAGGATCTTTTCCACTTTATCACAGTAAAATTGGTAGTTTTAAAGTCACAGAACACTGTCACATATGACTTTACATTGCACATTGCATTCTTTTTTACTTTTGTAACAAGATGTACATACATTCATTTTTTCAACTTTTGGTCTTGCAAATACTTAGCAAAAATTTGAAGAGCTGTGAAAACCAAATTTACTACGTACTTTTAGAATGAACATCAAAACAAAAGCAATAAGTTTGACCTTACCCGCTATTTCTGAGCAAAGTTGGGTATGAATGTCAGGATTTTTTGCTTTGAATTGTTCTATTAAGTCATCTTCGTATTCTTCTAGGAAATTTCCACACTGTCAAAATGAAAACCAGTGAAATTCTTTATTACATCACAAATATACACACTTTAAAATGTTAAATGACATCCATAAAGTCTAACCCTCTTACAAAATTGGAAATTGCATGATTTCCGAATTTTCAAGGTGTGTTTTGTTAATTTAAGTCGACATGGTGATGGCCAGTGTAGTATTAAAATAGATTATGGGTAAATATAAGTATAATTGGTGATGTTGAAAAGAGGAGAGAATGTTTCAAGTGAAATGAGTCTGTTATTAATGTATTCAGTAAAAGGTTGTCAGGAAATATTGAAAATTTGATTTGTACCTGATACTGAGCATGCACAAACAATTCCAATCATTCTAAACTCGTGTGAACTCATTTGGCATGCCCAGTACCAATTCTAGCAAAACCTGAAAACCTGCATATAAAATTACCTGTGTAATGTCTGGTCATTTCCAAGTTTGACATATCTGAAGGGAGCTTTTCATTTTAAAACAGAACTTAGTATAAGAGTACAGGACTACTGATACAGGGGTGGAATTGTGATTCATGGATTACTAGCTCAATTACAATCTGTTTTGTTTAAGTGTACCTAGTTCAAAAATATATCTTACAAAGCTTGAACCAGAATGCAAAAAAGGAATTGAAGTTTTGATGACGTATCTATGTTTTATTCCAAATAATGCCATGTTATTCCAATTCTTTCAGTCACTGGTGAAATGCTACCTTAAGGTGTTGGGAAAATACAGTTTTGTGTTATTATTTGATCTTGGGAATTCTTGGGATATTTTGCTTTTTGACCTTTGGTGACCAGAGATGAAGAGAAATTTTGCTTTTTGACATGCAGTGACCTCAGGTAAAGATCTTGGGGAATTCTTGGGAAATTTTACTTTCTGAACTCTGGTACCCCCCGGGAAAGATCATGGTTTTCAGTGTCTGACCCCCAGTGATCCCAGATGACCTTTAACCTCCACCAAAAACAATAGGGTTCTTTCCCTTACCATAATGCATCTACATACAAAGTATGAAATCAATCTAAGCTCCCTACCTTGAGATATCATGTTAACAAGGTTTTCGGAGTTTGATCCCGGTGACCCCAGATGACCTTTAACCTTGCAAAAAACAATAGGGTTCTTCCTCTCACTGTAACACATCTACATACAAAGTATGAAATCAATCCAAGCTTCCTAACTTGGGATATCATGTTAACAAGGTTTTCGAAGTTTGACCCCCGGTGACCTCAGATGACCTTTGATCCCCGCAAAAATGAGAGGATTCTCCCTCTCACTGTAACGCATCTACATACTAAATATGAAATCAATCCAAACTTCCGAACTTGAGATATCATGTTAACGAGATTTTCGGAGTTTGACCCCTGGTGACCTCAGATGACCTTTGACCCCCGCAAAAAAAGAAAGGAGTCTCCCTCTTACCATAATGCATCTACATACTATGTATCAAATCAATCCAAGCTTCCTAACTTTAGATATCGTGTTAACAACTTTTTCCGAGTTTGACCTCTGGTGACCCCAGATGACCACTGACGCCCGCTAAAATCAGTAGGGTTGTTCCTTTTAATATGGGGCATCTACATATTAAGTTTGAGAACTGTCACGATTTCCCTTCTTAAGATATAGTGTTAACGAGCATAGTGTCACAAACACACGTGCACACACACCAGCATGAATGGGTTTCTCTTATCATCGAAACCAAAAGTGCATCTAAATGGTCTGACTCCCATCTTCATGACATTTCAGAGCTGAGAAATCAAATTTTGAAGCTTTATATTTACTCAATTTAAAATGACTAATTGCACAATAATCTGTGATGCCATTGTTGTACTACTCATATTACAGTCTTTGAATTTTTTTTCTTTTTTCGAAAGCCACTGCACCTTGTACCAGAATGCAATTACTGTCTTACTGTTTTACGTGATTTGGCTGTGTAAGCCCTCTCCATACAACATGCTTTGCAAGGGAACAATAAATATTACAAGGTCATATAAGCATCTCAATTTTAAAGGGAAACAAAAGCAGGTAATGTGAGTTGTACAAGAAGAATATCACAACTTATTGTGCAAGCAACTATTTCAAATTAAGGGAATAAATTTCAACATTTTATATTCCAGCAATGGAGTAAGCCATGAGGATGGAATTCAATGAATGAAAATCATTTTCCAATCTCTAAAATATATATTTCTGTAATTTTAGCCTTGAGGTATGCTTTAAGATGTTTCCTTGGAAAGTAAAAAGTGGGCTAATTCCTGTCCTTATTAGTTTGATGGTTTAGTATAGTAGTGTAATGCATTCAACTATTGTCAATAAATCTAATCCAGATTTATTCTTAAATGTAGACATGTCTACAAAATGTTTGATAAGGAGTACATTCACAATTTTTGGACAAAAGTGAAACCTTTTTGCTTAAAATTTGTCCAGATTTAGTGTATAAAAATCAAGGTCTTGGCCATTTTCTAGGTTCAGCAGAGACATGAAACTAGCAATTGTTTTAAAAGACACAAAAGGTGTAACGTTTAATCACAAAATAGATGCAGGATGATGAAGTCCAAACTTACAGCTATTTTTAATTTCTTTCCAGTTTCTGAATCAATTTGTACATGTTCCAGCTCTATTGGCTCATCGCCTCTTGCTTGAAATCTCACATAACTGACTTGATTGGTCTCTGGATCTGTCTTCTTCGCATAGTCTGTCATTTTATCACAAATATCTTCAACTAAGTCATGAAGGTGAGTCTCAGATCCAGCATACGGGATCTGTAAAGAATACATAAACAAGATATTTTTAAATATCATAATAATGAATCAAGACTTGACAGCAACTAGATTACAAAACATTACCGAAAAGAAAGTAGGCTTCTTCTTCTTCGCTCCTGTCTTCTAATAATTGTACGTTTCACAAACAATACAATTATGAGTTTAATTAAATGGCATATATAAAAGTTACTACAAACGTAATTTGAAATAGCAACGAGGCCAACTATCAAATTTATTAAACCCTTCAATATCTTGACAATCCAACTCAACAGGTTACAGAAAAATGCGAGAATTAATACTCAGTTCCTTAAATTTACTGACAACTGACTGTAACCAGAGGTTGGGCAAAAAGTCTCACTTTTTAGACTATGTTTATTAATTCTGCTTGTGGTGACTTCTCTTTGGTCTTTAAAGATCTGTGGACATGTAATAAATTCAATTGTTCTACTCAACAAAGCTAGACTGAGATCCCCTGATCAAAAATCTGTTGGAATTATTTGGATATCTTTTACTGTTCTCAAGATATTTCTCTTCAAAGTTTGACCATTTGTGGAAATTGTTCATTAGCTATGCAAAAAAATGATGTGGAGTGTTGCACAGTGTCTGTATTTCTTTTTTGTTATTCCTTTATAAATTATCTGTTAATTACTTATAGCCAGTTTCTAGTTTGGTGTTTAATGTGGATATTTTCAAAGAACAGAATAGCTACTTCCAAAATTAACCCCTGGGGACATCCCAAAATTACAGCTGTCCTTGGAATGAAGGCTAAACTAACAAAGGATAACATAACACCCAGTTGACAGGTCCCTCTCTGTACATCAGAAATTTGCATAAGTAGCTCATGTTTATTTATGTGCAGGTGAAAAACAGTACTTGTCTTGTAAAATGGTCAATATTCGATGGATTTTAATGGGAATTGCGGCTATTTTTATCATTTTTAATGCTTTTTACACCAAACAGGCAGGCATCACATTTACATGTCTACAAACCTTTAAGATGTACTGACAAAATGCAAAACTCGACTTGAGTCAGTATGTGAAAAAGACTCGACTCGACTGGAGTCACTATGCTGGATGACTTGACTCAACTGAGTTTTTTTCTCACAATGACTCAAGTCAAACACATACTTGCCAACATTTGAAAGTGGCAAAGTGGTAGATTTTGTGAGGGAGCGCAAGGGGGGAAAGAATGAAGCTTTTTGGTTTTTTAATGTGAAAATATGTGACGTGGTGCATACTTTATACGGTATTTTGTATGCATAAAGAGACATATTATTATGTATTTTATGAACTATTTTGTAGGAATAACCATATAGAAATCAAATACACGTATATTGCCATGCTAGTTTGTGCGGTACTTAACATTATGCTGAAGAACACAGTACACACGTATGTAAGGACGTATGCACGTGGGTTTCAATCGATCCATATCTCCCAGCTCAAGCTAGATCAATGAATCGTATTTTTGTCAACATTTTCTAAGCTATTTTTGGGTGACTTACGCAAAACACGCAAATTTCAACAGCAAAGTGTAACTTAAATCATACTTTCAATAAATTCGGTTTGCCAAAAATCAGTTGATTAGAGCAAAAAATCGGTAGCCGGTTCAAATCTCTAAAAAGCGGTATTCTACCTCTCAAATCGGTAGGGTTGGCAGGTATGCAAACATATCGGCAATAATGTTGGCAGCAAAAAAATCTGACTACTGCACTAGCTGATAATATGCACAATATTGCATACAGCTGCTTCATGCCGATGCGCTCCAGTCTTAGTCTTCATTCCAATAATTTGACTGGGGTAGGGAGATACCTCTTGCCTCCTACCCGGCCGGGTCCCTTCCTCAATACTTTATGATAAGTGTCTTGGCATACAAGCATCTTAAAAGAGATGGAAAATTATTATTTGGTATACTATATTTCAATTTTTTTATTTACAGGTCTAAGTGACAAATGTAACCCATTTTCAACAGTAATAAGGTTTAAATGACTAAAATAAAATCTTGATGTCCTTTGCATGCAAAAATATTCTAACAATACCAGTTTTGTAATGACTCTAGTCACTGACTCCACTCTAGTCAGAGTAGAGTCGCTATTTTTGACTACCTGACTCTAGTCAGTTGAGTCAAAAGACTCGACTCGAGTCACAAATTTGACAAAATACAAAAAGCTCGACTCGACTCGAGTCAGTATGTGGAAAAGACCCGACTTGACTAGAGTCACTATGCTGGAAGACGCGACTCAACTCGAGTCAGTGATTCAGTGACTCGATTACAACACTGGTATTTAGGAGCATACCCACTGACTTCAAATATTAACAAGAACAACAGGAATGTTGTATGGATATGTCAATAAATAATGCGTGCAGATTTGTTCCATTGTTAACCAATGATATGAGAAAACCTTAAAAAATTGAAAATACTGATAGAAATTAAACAAGATGTGCAGATGTAAAATGATTGACATGGCTTCTTGGCATTCCAAAGGAAAATTTTCAGCATAGCTAATTAATGTTAAAGGGTCAAAACCATTCTTTGTCCATCAGAAGTACACTAGGAAAGTGTATTACTGGATGCATACTGCAACTTCTACAATTTTTTTCATCTATTTACACACCAGTGCTGTAGACGGGGAGATAAAGGCAGTGGCATTTGAAGCACTGAAGCTTAGCAACCAGTAGGTTCATGGTTTAATTTCTGGCTAGGTCAAAATAAGGCGTGTTTTTTGAGTTGGTTAGCCTCCTGATATGAAGTTGTAATCCATAAGCCACAGGCTTTTCCCACACCCATGGTCACTTTAGCGTCATTAACCGACTACGTTTCAAGGCCTGAATTATTATTATTATCATTTCTAAAGCTGTGCTTTTCCAATACAAGAATTACTGGAAAATGCTACAACTATTGGCTTTTTGATTAAGCAAAATCATGACAGTACTGTGGACTTTTAAAAGGCTCCAAACACATTGCGCTACAGTTGATAAACTTACTGTTTCATGTTTTCTTTTTCCATCTGGATCAATTCTGAAACTTCCAACATCAATCGTCCGTCTTGGATCTTCAATTTCTACAGCATACTGAATTTCTTCAATGACAGCCGAACAGGCTAAGAGGAAAAAGGAAGATGTTACTTAATTAACATTAAAATGAGTGACATCTTCGGAACCTCAAATGAACTTTGACCTCCACAAAAATCAAGTGTTTTAACTCTCAACATGACAAATCAATATATTAAATATGAAAAGTGTCGGTCATTCCTATCTCAAGATATCGTGATTACAAGGTTTTTGGTCTTTGACCTTTGGTGACCTCAAATGACCTTTGACCTCCACCGAAAACTATGTGGTTCTTCCTCTCAACATGGCAAATCTATATACCAAATATGAAAAGTGTCAGTCATTCCTAACTTGAGATATCGCAATTACAACAAGCATCACAAACACAAATACACACATATCCTGATCTGCCATGTTGTAGTCAACGAAGCGGCATCAACACTGTTCAGTAGTAAGTCACCTCTGCGCATATGGGCCCTTAAGTGGGATGTAAGTGCCCCAGGAATGCTGCAGATTCTGCTTCAGTAGGAACATCGTAGGGAGTCTGCATCTTTTGGTGTAGTTTGGACCTGCTGCGAATGCATCCTCATGTGTCCATGAAGACCAATTGGTGAGTGGCAGTCTTTGTGGCAGATGTGATTGGTTCTGTAGAGTCCAACTTACATCTGTTGCCTCATCTGTTTCTTTGCAGCTGTACTAATCCTCCTCTCAGATTCCATATGTTCAATTCCTTGCTGTATGGCAGTTCTCAACTTGCTTCTATCAGAGGCAGTGCTCTTTCAAGTGCACAAATTAATATCAAATTTTCCAAGGTTCCTATACGAAGAGTGTCCTTATACCTAAGTTTCTGACCTCCTGGCACGTCGTTTGCCTGAATACAGCTCGCCATAGAAAATCTGTTTGGGAATTCTTTGGTCATTCATGGGTACCATATGTCCAGACTAACCCAGTTGACTTCTGATGATGAGGGATTCCAAGCTAGTAGAGCTGGTTCTGTGGAGCACATCCTCATTGGTGACAAGATCATGCCAATTTAAGTTCAGCAGCCTCCGCAGGCATCTCATATGGAAAGCTTCAAATTGACGGATGTGTCTCATACACACGCATACAAACAGACACATGACATCACCATTGCATAGATTCCTTGCCTGCCTTTGGCAAGGAATCGAAAAGGGGGAAAGGCAGTAAACGCTGATTATTGGCACAGATTTTAAGGCATATCAGGGCAAGTGGTACAGGCAAGGATGGAATCTGCCATTGGTGATGTCTACCCATTTGAGGTCTGGCAAACTATCAATGAAGACAAAATGAATTCAGCCTTGGAGATTGTAGGTCTGACAATTATGTGCCAGACAACATAAAATCTGTACAAAGTTGACTATAAAAGTTTAGAATACCTCCACAATACAACTCTGGATCCCTCTTTGCAAACACCACCATTCCTTGTAGGATAACATTTAAGAGAATATACCTCAGCAAATTACACAGCTTGTGTATATCCATTGCTGTGAAGAGAGAAAGAAAACTGTAGTATGAGGGAAAAAGTATTTCTAACCTTTAATTGCAACTTTTCAGCTGAAACTGTAAGGAATGATTTTTTACATGTAAAGCAACTCAATTGTAATTAAAGCAGATTTTAGCACATGTCTGTAAAAGCTGATATGACCTTGCAAATAAATTACTATACGATTAATGAACATTTACTGACAGATGATTACTGATAGTCTCATCAAAAGGATTAAGTACAGCTAACCTAATAATTACATGGTTATTTGTACTACCAACTAGGCCTAGGTCAAAACCACAGCTAGAAATTTTTCTGGAGCGATGTGTTTCCACTTGGTAAACATTCAATCTAATACATTATGACTATTTCCTGCCAAATATGATAGAATGTGTTTTAATTTTTTGCCTTCTGTATGATGAGTGATCATTGTACAGTAGGCAATGCAATTTTGTACTGTGCTGTGAATTAAAGGGAAAATGCAGTCACCCTAGTCAGAGTTAGTATGCCCCATCACCCTAGTACATGAATGGCCTACTTTGATCATGTGACAATATTTTTGTTAGTGAATTGTGAAATCAAGGAGAATTTCTCCTTGCTTTATCCATTTTTTGTAATAGTTACATGTTCAATTTATTGTCTTCAGAGGTGCTTGTTATGCAATAAGAGGAGATTTGCAATAATGTGCTGAATTTTCAAAGCACATTTTGGGTAAGACTGCCTATTGCCTTTAAGGCAAAGTTATGTTGGCGTGTGAAAGGCACCCGGTGTAGCAAAGCTAACACCATGGCATAACGTCAGTATTGGCTTTACATGGCCAACTCATCCTGGGTACATAAAGGTATGTTTTATTGATGACATGGTGTTCAAAGACTAATCATGCACAGGTTTGATTACCCTTGTGCATTTTGTGCACTATATGCTGAAGATCTCTGGCATAGATGAAGGAAAATGCTTGGCGTAGCAGCACGAAAATTCACTCAAGTTGCCATAGGACTTACTATAGTGGCATGAGGATTCACTTGAGTCGGCATACAACTTATCTATTGACTAGCCTATATATTTTCAATATTTTGCACCAGTTTTCAAACTAGCTCTAAGTCAATACGGCAGCTACTTTAAATATTTTGTGCTGCAGTGTGTTTCCTCTTAATTCCCATTGAGTCCCACACAAAATATGATTATTTCCTGCCAAATCAGAAAGGATGTGTTTAACTTTTTGCTTCAAGTATGATGAACGATCATCGTACAGCAGGCAATGCTATGTAATATTGTGTGGTATAAATCACACCTTTTGTTTTGTTGGCGTACAGTGCCATACACCTTTGGTTTTGTTTGTGTACGAATGCTGGCACCTCTGCGTAACTTCGGCGTCAGCTTTAAATAGAAATTAGAATGCACCCTGGGTTAATTACTGGGGTGACTCATTCAAATGAGTGGTAAGGTAGAATGGAGTGACCATGACCTTATTAGTTTTGAGATATGTTGTTTCAGCAAACCTCAAGGAGGTAGGGATAAAACTGTTCTAGATATCAGTAAGGCTAACTTTACTCATGCTAGAGAGCTTCAAACCATAGACTGGGCTGCTTGTTTGTCTCACTTAAGCCCTGCTGAGGCTTGGAGTGTTTACGAAGTTATGTATCCCACTTAAGAAAGCTGTTCTAAAAATTAGACCAATTTGGATTTCTAGGGAGGTAATAAGGGCAGCCAGGAAAAAATGTAAATGTTGGCATCGCTATAGGGTCAGTAAAAATTCTGATGACTTTGCAGTCTACAAGAGTCAGGAGGTCTTAGTTAAAAATTTGGTTAAGGACACTAAAGCTACGTTCAAAAAGCAGTTGGATAAGGAGGTAAAGGTTAATCCAAAATCTTTTCATGCCTATGTCAGGTCTAAGCAGCTAGTTAAGGAGGGTGTAGGGCCGCTTCAAGGTAAGGAAGGTTCATTAGTGAGTGATCATCAGGATATGGCTAATTTGTTAAATGATTATTTTGTATCTGTTTTTACCAAGGAATCATCTATCTTGGGGACTTGTGGGGGTCCTGAGAACTCTTCTTCAATTAGTGATGTTGTTTTCTCTGAAGAACTGGTTTGTAATAAATTAAAAAAGTTTAGAGGCTAGTAAGGCCCCTGGGCCAGATGGGATGCATCCTGCCTTCCTTCATGAATGCTCCGAGATTTTGTCAGTTCCTCTATCAATTATTTTTCAGAAATGTCTAGATTCAAACTTTGTTCCTGCTGACTGGCGTATAGCTAATGTTACTCCAATTTTCAAAAAGGGGGATCAGAGTTTTCCTTGAAATTACAGGCCAGTCAGTTTAACCAGTGTTGTGTGCAAAGTTATGGAATCTTTAATCAAGGACTGTTTGCTTAAGTATCCTTTAGATAATGGGCTGCTCAATCTGTCTCAGCATGGTTTCCTGCCCAGTAGGTCTTGTGTTACTACTTTATTGAGCTTTATTGAGGATGTTTCTTTATCTCTTGATTCTGGTTCCATTGTTGACGTCATTTACCTTGATTTTCAAAAATCCTTCGATAAAGTTTCTTTAGGTAGACTCATGGTAAAACTGCAAAGGTTAGGCATCAAGGACAGGTGTGCTGACTAGATCAATTTGTGGTTCGATGGTACTGTAGATCTCAGAGAGTTGTTGTTGTTAATGGTAATTTCTCTTCTTGGAAAGAAGTCTCAAGTGGAGTGCCACAGGGTTCTATTCTTGGCCCACTTCTTTTCTTAATTTTCA
>WURT03661719.1:6795-18104 GCA_009936505.3 Holothuria glaberrima
TTTTGTTCATCATCACCATACTCTTGTTCATCATCACCATACTCTTGTTCATCATCACCATACTTTTGTTCATCACCACCATACTCTTGTTCATTATCACCATACTCTTGTTCATCATCACCTTACTTTTGTTCATCATCACCATACTCTTGTTCATCACCATACTTTTGTTCATCATCACCATACTTTTGTTCATCACCATACTCTTGTTCATCATCACCATACTTTTGTTCATCATCACCATACTCTTGTTCATCATCACCATACTCTTGTTCATCATCACCATACTTTTGTTCATCACCTTACTTTTGTTCATCATCACCATACTCTTGTTCATCATCACCATACTCTTGTTCATCATCACCATACTCTTGTTCATCATCACCATACTCTTGTTCATCATCACCATACTTTTGTTCATCACCTTACTTTTGTTCATCATCACCATACTCTTGTTCATCATCACCATACTCTTGTTCATCATCACCTTACTTTTGTTCATCATCACCATACTTTTGTTCATCATCACCATACTCTTGTTCATCATCACCATTAAATTAAGGCCTGCCAAATGACAGAATTAGAAATTGGAAGTCACTACTTTCTTCAACAACAATACAGAGATTTCTGGCAGAAGATGTAACAGTATAGCATAATTTTATACACCAATTCAAAATTTTGAGTGCTACTTAGAACACAGACTTTTACAGAACTGTTCTTGCAATTAATGTGGTAGGTTTAATGCTAAACTAAATTATATCAGTTGGAGCAACAAATTTTGCAATTGGGGCTTATCAGTGGGAAATGCTGTTTTTACAACATGAAGCCCACAGGAAAGTCTCATAATTCTCAGCAAGTCACAAGGCTTTTGGTGCAATACCTACAGATAAAAGTACTTTATTGCAGTTTTCACATGAGGCAGAGGGGTTGTGTGAATACTTCACATTTCTCAACAATCCCGAACATTTAAAAATTGTGTGCAGGAATCTCCTGTGCTGATTTTTACAACCTGCCAGCAGTCTGCTTACCTCTTAGAAAGCATCTGGGTTGGTACTGGGTAGAAATCTGTGTTTTTTTGTTTGGTATTGAAAGGAACCAATCACAGCCAAGTTATTCACCTCCAAACAAACTATATAATGAATGTGATCAGGGTTGGAAATTTGCAAAAAATCTGGTAAGCAAAGTTGACTTTAGTGCTTACCAACAAGTACCTTTTTCCCAAGTTTGGTAAGCCTGACTAAGTTTTTAGTAAGCATTTATTGTTGAGGAAAATTCAATGGAAGAAGAGTGCACACATCAGCATGGTAACTTTGCAAGGTTGTTTTATGGTACAGTATTTCATTTATATTTTGAAATATGAACAATGTACACAATGATGGCACATAATAAGCACAGAGAAACCAAAATTAACATAGCATTCAATATTGTCATCTTTATTGCAGGGTTGATCCTAGCTCAGAAACTTTTAGAGGGATTTCCCTCCTTAGCTCCATAAAACAAGAGGGATCTCAAATTTTTGAGAGGGACCATTCCCTCATTGAGTTTTGTGGAATACGGGGTAGTAAAATCTACAAGCCTTGATTACTACTTCCCATCATTTACACATGTAATCCCCACTAACCCGCAGTAACTTCAGCCATTGTGACTCCGCAAAGTTTTCTGCCTGAGTAGTAGTAGTAGTAGTATGTGGCAAAAATTTCTGACACCCTCAATGATGCAAATTACAACCAAAGTTGCATCACATGTGGCTAAACTGCGAAGACTGTCTCTGAATCTGTTGGTGGCAAAACACTTTTTTGCTCATTTATAAAATGACCCCAAGTGACCCTTAGATGACCTTTGACTACAATCATTGACCATCACTGATAACTATTCAGCCATTAATCAGGGGATTCCAACTTATATTCTAATTTGCTCAGGTATTTGCTCCTGGGGCAAAGTTACTTTTTTACCAGTGCCTTGTAACAGTATTGTTTATGGCTAATTTAGTCAAGAACTATAAAAGTAATGTGAGGAACTTAGACAAACAATGATGTCATCCCATCCATAAATAAAACTTTCCATGCATAGCACAGTATAAGAGATCAAATGCAACATTTATTACCACTTTGCTACAAAAATTATTCAAAGATTAATGGGCCTCCAGCTTAGTCTAAGAGCAGGCCTTAACTTGTGCAGTATATGAAGTAAAAAATACATGTCTAGGTTAGGCTTGATGTATAACAAGTTAGGCACAGGCAAAAGTTTTAAGCACACTTGAAGAAAGTTGCCCGTAGAGAAAAATAGCTAAATGAAACTTGCAAATATTTTCACATTTTTATTTGAGGGTGTTTTGCACATACGTCACACACATGTTTTGGAGATTCTTGACCCGTAGGGGTATTTTGTATCTTTGGATTTTGACGGTCTGTGTGCTCAATTAAGACATACTGTCTACAGTACACACTGTATGAAAAATTGACTGCAGCTGGTTTGTGCGATTGCACTATGACTTTGGGAACTAAAATATTTCCTCTTTGGGAGTCAAAACCGTGCACAAAGTAACTGATTCCAGAAAATCTCACTGCTAGAATATTGATGGTTTACATAATTTTTCAAGCCTTTTTAAATTAAAATGGTTACATTTTGGTTAAGATTCTGAGGGTTGTACTTTCAAAAGACAGGAATTTGTTACCTCAGACACGTGGTTGCATGCATGCTGTATACTACAGTAATCAGCACATGAATGACACACACACACACACTAGATATATGATCTGACTATTACTGGTATGTACAATGCATGTAGTGTGCTACTCATTTTAAGTTTGTTTGTGGTACATCAGACTTTCCATGCAGCTTCATGATCACAACCAGAGTCATGCAAATACTGCCGTCTGTAATATATACGTCAGTGGTTTATGAATACCATTACACAAATTTCCCAGATACTCCAAAACCCCTGATTTCTGGGCCTTTTTCAGGGTTTTTCCACTTCATTTATAGTTGAGCACTCAGATTGCTTGCACCTGCCTGGCCCAGTGGACCACAAAATTGCAGATAAGGTGCCAGGAGACTCTTCTACAGGAAGCTATTGTGTGAATTGTGCTGCTTCTCTGCTGTTATCTCAGTATGGTCAGTCAATGAGCAGTGTGCTCAGTGGGACATGTGAGCATTATTTACACTTGGCTTAACCATGAAGGTGCTATATGGAGAGCATTGGGCTAGTTTTCCTCATGCTTAGATTCAGCAGCCTTGTAGAAAATGCACGGGCACAAGGAAGACAGATATATTTTATTTCTTGCAAACATTTTCACATTCATTGAAACTCGGCATGTGGGGTCATTGCGTTTTATGTTTTGGTATGCCATTTGCCTACTGTGGGAATACATGGAAGTGGTTTTAGTGCGCCGTGGTTTATTTTTAGTATGCTGGCGGACAAGCGGACCGCGAATTTCCAACCCTGAATGGGAGTATGATGGGACCTTGCTGAATCTGGTTGCAGGACTGAGAAACTTACTAGCATGACTTGCATGCATGTATCAAAGCTAAAAAAGGTATGTAGGACATGGCCTTTATGATCAATGATGTCATAACAATTTTGTAGACTTTAAAAACACAGAGATTTTCCACCTGAAACTGAAGTCTCTGATGCCCTCAATGTCCACAGCTTTTAACACACTAAATGCATACTTATGTTCAAGGCAAGCTCTAAAGATTTTGGAGAGGTATCCAAAATGAGAATTTGGAGAGCACTTTAATAAATGTAGAAGAAACATGTAGATGACTCCCTGACAGCTATTTCTAATATTTCCATGAGGTCTACTTTCCTTTTTAACAAGTGGGGATCTCTTTCTGATTGCCTTCTCTCCAGAATTATTTAAACTAGTTCTATGGCCATCCTAATGTGCATCATATTGGGTATCAAGACTATACCAAATGGTTTCTCCCACCAAGAATTTCATATCAAGCTCATGGCATTTTTGTCTTGCAGATTTGACAAAGAGCTTAAAGCTGCTCTTTCTGCCACATAGCATTGTCTTAGGCAACATGACATCAAACTAGAGTAGCATAGCTACTGTCACTCAACCTTTCTGATGTTACCTGTTTAGTTTTTAATTCATCTGGAACACAATCATGGTCCACACTTAATACATACCCAGACTCATGTTGGGCTGGCCAGCACAAAAACACTGTCAACCTAGCAGCTGGACCGTGTCGGATAAATCTCTATAGCTAGTTTTTTCCCCCCTATATAACACAGCAGGGATCAGAAACTAAAGTCATAGTGCATTATAAATGCAACCAATTTGTGTAGGGCAGTGGCATAACCAGTAGGGGAAGAAGATATCAAATGTCTTTCCTCCTTCCTCCCTTAATCCCTCTCTCCCTTCCCTCCCCTTTCCCCTCCCTCCCCCATGAAATTTGTAAACCAAAGTATTTGATGAAAATTTATTACACCATCCATTTGAAGTTTAAATGCTGCTAAGAAGTGCTGATTTGTGTAAATTTGAAACTGAAATTATTCCAAATTCTAACATGCCTTGAGTGAGCAAAGATCACATCTCTTCACCACCACTCAAGCTACACAAGGAAAACAAACTTGTGGTGATGAGCCAAATTACAACTCTATGAATGAACAATGACCTCACTGTAGGCAATGTCCTCACACAGCAAAGAGAGCTGTGTAATAGATACTAAAATTACTGAAGGATAAGTAATTAGCTGACTGGGAACTCATGGTGTGTACACAGTGGACACACTGGACACTAGCAACTACCAGAATATATACTAACAGTGCATAAGACTAGCAGTCAAAACAAAGTAACTAGAAACTTCTCTCATGCAGGGTTTTGCCTTGAGGCTGTTCCTTTAAGCTAATAGACCATGAAAAATGATCAAAATGGCCAAAAATTACCACATCTCTTTGGTTTATCATAAAGCTAGGAAGGAAATGTATTGCCATCTTAATATCACACCTGCACAGCAAATTTCAGAAAAATCCACCAACAATTGCAGAAGCTGAAACCTTTTGAAGAGAGAGACAGACATTTTCAGGAGACAGACATTTTTCCCATCTACAGTATAACATAAGCTCTACCCACACTTTGTGGGTTGAGCTAATAATGGGGGTTTTGGAAAAAGATTGTATCGTATTTGACTCCTTTGAGTGGCTTAAAACTTAGTTACATCATCGTCTGTGGGGGAACGTGAGTAATCATCATCAAGTATATATAAGGAAAAAGTCAACTTTTTATGATCTTATCGAGATCCTTCCACTTTGAACCAAAGTCCTCCCAAGATGAGACCTATTGACTACATACACTGCTTTTTTATTAATATCAACCCCATTGGACATAACCCTGATCACATGATCTACCCTGTATAAACTGACTGGCTACTCAAAATGAAACATTTCTTCACTATTTGCCACATTGCTTCTTGCTGAAAATTTTGGCCTCATCATTGATGTATACCTACAATGCATTTGTCTTCATCACGTATGACTATATTTGCTATCTTTGAAACAAACTTATGAAAGTCCATCACTCTAGTCCAGATAAAAGTAATGTCCAATCTGCAGACTGTTTACAGTCCAACAAGCCTTATGACTGGGTCAATAAGGCAACTTCTAAATTATGCAGATACATTAATCACAAATTTTAAATCATCATTTAACTTGCTAACATGTGTTCTGGAAACACAAATATGTAAATATACTACCATCAATACAGTATAGCTACCAGAACACAAACACAATGTGGCATGAGTTACAGTATATTACATAATTGTATGTCAGCCAATTATCATCAGTTTATTCTTAACTTTGGAGAGAAACATCAAATGGTCCATGAATAGGAAAAATTTTTCTCCACCTTTGCTTAATGACTCAACAAGATTACAAGCAGTGTTGAGCTGAATACTATTTGGTGTTATCGGTATTGGTCAATAAAAGCATTACTTGTTGGATAGCATGTATCAGCAAAGACCAGCAATACTATTTGGTGTTATCGGTATTGGCCAATAATAGCATTATTTGTTGGATAGCATATATCAGCAGCTGTCACCATAATAGCAACCGATAACAAATAGATGTTTCTTAACTCTCCTCACAATATTGCCAGTTTTATAAATGTCTGGGTGTAAAAATTTGTGCAGTGCAAGGATCCATTTTTACGACATTTCTTCAGTGAAATCTTAGGCCAGGAATAACCTACACATTAGCCCATGATGCCAGAGGAGAAGCTGCTATCACTTTTTTAAAAGCTGGCATCAAGAGGTCTGTAACACGTGCTACTGTAGTAATATTATAGAGCTTGAGTAGTCATATCATATCTTCATGTATGTCTACACCTACCAAGTATAATTCCTGCTAATTTGTTCTTTGTGCACTTCTCACACTTCCTTAATTAGAGCCTGAAGGATGTTTCAACGATCTCCTGCCCCAAGCTTATGTATTATGTATTATTATCTAACAGCAGCAGCAGCAATAGCAACAACACCAACAACAACAACAACAACAACAACAACAACAATAATAATAATGTACAGTAAGTTTGAGAGATTCTCTATAGTTACTTTTGTCCCAAATTACTTTCAAATCTTCCAATGTACATTTCTGTATAACTTTCCAGCAGCCCCCTTTGGCATTTGTTCAATAATTGGTTGCCCTGAGTATGTTGTGTGTGCAGCTCACCGAATAAATATACTGTAAAATACAGTACTAACGAAGTGAGCTCTCAGCACACACATATGCTAAAGTACAGCATACATGTGCTAGCAAATTAAAAAGCAACCTCAGTGGCTTCGAGAGGGTCTTAACTGACAGTGTTTCAATAACAACGTCATAGTATATTCCACTGGGCAGTGGGCTAGAATTTCATTCCAAAACAGCCACTCTTTAGCAAATTTGCACCTAAAATCTATCAATAAAAATGTAAAAACCTCTATAAAGATGAACTGTTGAGCTTGTGTAAATTTAGCATGCAGTATTTTAATTCTGTGACTGACCCCTCTGAGTGTAAGGTTATGTGTGACCCTTGTAGTTATTACATAAAAGAATTTACTGCAAAGCCAGGTCCAGACTTGTCTAATTAGCAATGAACAGTTCTACCATACAGGGCCATGCCCTCACGTAACATAAACAGCACAAAGCCAATTTCTTGACTGTACCATAGCATAATTTGTGTTTTACAGTAGGTTTTTCATACAAAATGATCCAGCGACGACAGTTAAAGCAAAGCAGAAAGTCTGCAAGTTTAAAGGAACTGGTTGAATGACAGCTTTACCATTAGGCCAATCACTTAAACATAAATTTTGAAGTCCAAACCATCATGAGTGCATTCTCTGTGTAAAACCTACTGTGGTAAATAAAGCTTGACTTTTATGTGGTGTTTTATTCTGCTATAGGTACTGAGCTTGATATTAGCTTCGACTTAATATCACTTATCGGCTAGTGCCGATACCACTGTTATTGGATCAACACTACAGAAGAGTTATGGGTGAATCTACTTAAACTTGGATGGGGTGAGTCCTTACAACTTTGTACCTTACCTTTACATTATTGTCAATGACTTCTTGCCAAACAGCATATCCGGCCTTTAAATCTGACATAATATCCAGTAATTTTTGTTCATAATATTCTTCTAGCTTGGAATAGTTGGTGCCAAATCCTTGTGCTTTCATAAAATCTGTAATCTGTGGATTACTTTGCCTGTATAAACACAAATGACAATTAACTCGGTAATGGTAAAACCAGTTTAATTTTCACTGAATACTGACAATACCAAAACATGAGATACATATTAAAGTACAGTATCTCAAATACTTGAGGGTACTCACTAGACTGGGGCTGTAATCCTATGGAAAATTGGGGGGGGGCAGTTTTCAGCCTGTGAGAGAGTTTCAAGGTATCTCCCTACCCCAATAAAAGTTTTCTTTTGTTTGCTTAAATTTCTCTACAGGAATTCTGCTGTTGGAATGCACATCTTCTTAAAGCCCTTTTTTCACAACTGCACTTTATGTAAATCTAACTTTTTCCTGTACATGTATATTTTTAATGTTGCGAAGAAACATATAAAAAACTTTTCTTCAATGCCTAACCTCAATCCTCTTTCAAACTAAAAATGATGAGCTTTGTTCACAGATTTATCCCATAAATTTGTCCAGTATACATAATCAATGCCAGGTACAATTGTGTATTAATATTAAATCTGTACAAGCACAAGTTGGGGGCATACTTCTGATATATGATTGTTGTGCTCAAAATACAAAATACAAGACGTTGCCTGAATCAACGCTGTATCACTTTTCTCATCACTTAAGTGAAATATCTGATCTTTCTACAATATGGAAAACTAAACATTAATTTGGATATAGTGTCTGCTATATACTTGTAGCATAGCTACCCATTACCCACTCATGAACATACACTGGTGTCATTCACAAAAGCAAAAGGGAAAATAATTCAAAACCATGTATGTCTGCAGACAGTGTAAAGGTCCACTGCCTGGTGAGGAAACATTCACTTTCAGCCATGAGGCCAGAAATCAGTCACTGGTTAGTCTTACCAAATACGGAAGAAATGGTACAGTATCTGTCACATCTCTCCACCAAGAACAAAAGTGAGACTTTTGTTCTTGGTGGAGAGATTCAGGCAAAAATATATTATTTGTGTCAAATTATATCATCTGTTAGGGCCTAAACAGCTGCCAGATTGTATAATCTTACAGGACTTGAGACAACTCAGGAATGAAAAGATTGTGTTGAAACTTATGAAAGTGCTGTCAGACTTTTCACTGTATAAAAACTACTTGAAAACCAATCATCACAAATGATAATTATTTTAATAGGTGCATCCCAATCTAGATCAATTCCTTCTGCTGCCCAGATGACGATCAAGGGACAATGCACACATTATTGTAGTACTTCCTTCCTTGGTCATGGAAATAATGGTGTTGTAATTGACAGCGCATATATTTGCACACTACCAGTCACAGACTATGTGCATGCTGAAATGAAGACGCTTAAAATGTCTATTTCCAAACCTCACTTTTTTTATTATCTAAATGTGGTGTATCACATTTCCAACCCCATCTCTATTACCGCTGCATCTGGGCTCTATTCCACTCAGGTTGCAACGAATAACATGGCGGATTAGGCAAGACTGTAAACAAAACTCATCCAAACACCTGGCTGTTTCTTTTTGAAAGTATTTAGAGTGTGTCAGTCAACTGGCTAGGGTTTCCTGAAGCTGGATTAAATGTCAATACATGGGATATTATTGTCTGCATATCAGCAAAATGTGTAAATGGGCAAAGAGGGAACTCAACTGGACATTTTAACCCTTTCGCAGCCAGATACATAATAGTACATATCAAATTAACGTCCCGTTCACAGCCACTTACATACTATTACATATCCAACCTATCACGCTTAAAAAGGACCAAATGAGCTATTAACATACCCCCAGATGTCGGTGTGGCCTACTGAATAGGTTTTACGCATAATGTGTGTGGACAGCGCTATTAGAAATTTTTTCGTAACTTGAACTAGTAACAATATACAGAGCAAACAAAATGGCTGCTTCCTTGGATTAGTCCGAATAAGCAGTGCCTATATTGAAATCAGCGTGGGAAGTTCTGAAGGGGGCCCCGAAGAAAAAGACGGTGAAATTGATTCTTATGGTATGTCCTTGAACATACTGGATCTTAATTGGGTCTCTGTCAATTGTCTGGATACTTTTCCATTGCAAAATTTGCGATATCAGGTTAGATGAAGATCATACATCAGTACAGGGACCAGTTCTGCGAATTTAGACAATTGGCAGCCATTTTGAATTTGTTTGACCAAATTGCATTTTAAACAACGGTAACTGGTAGAGGAATGTACATTCTACAATTTTCATGTTCAGACCAACTTTGAATTAAGATAAGGTAAAAAGTTATGTTACACTGCAAATATTGTCAAGAACAGCGTTCAGCTGGCTGGCTGAAAAGGGCACAATAGGAAAATTGAGGCTGGCTGCAAAAGGGTTATTGTGACCAATTCATCATGTGCACATGGTGTATTAATGATACACAGCAGGACAATAGATAAAATGATAATACAATGAATAACTGATGGTTATGATGCATAACAAACAGATAAACATTTGATGCAATGACAATAGGCAAAGAAAACCTACACAACTCTGATTTGGTAAATATGAATTTGAATAGCAAATTCAACTGAATTTGTACCAGCCTAGTCCACCTGCAGAATGGTGAAGGAAACTTGTGTACCAATTAATGACTTTTATGAAATACTTCTTGACTCCACATATGACATTTTGGAGTAGACTCACAGAATGAAATACCTACCAACATTTGAAATTAACTTCGTCTCCACCCAGGTGAACGTAGTGATCAGGAAACACATTTGTGACTTCTTGGAAGAAAGGTTTTAAGAAATTGTACGTGCTGTTCAAGGTTGGATTAATGGGTCCAAATGTACCATCTGGTTTGCCCCCAGAATAGCAAGGTGTGAGCAGGCCTTTAATGGACACCCAGGAGTTGAAAGTGTGGCCTGGTGTATCAAACTCGGGCATGACACGGATCCCCCTCAGACGGGCATACTCAATGACAGCTGCTACATCTTCTTGAGTGTACACATGACTGGGGCTGTATGCACCCTGTATGAATAATTAAATTTGTATATTCAACTTGGCCCTGACACTACCAATGAAGTGTATTGAATCTCATTAATACTCTAATGTCACAAAATCACAGGTATGGTAGCTCCAGGCAAACTAGTTAGTTATACATTTCTCAGCCTCTTCAAAACTTCGTAGACACTTCTTCAGAGGGCTTTAATTTTGAAGAAATTCTAATTAAATAATGGGAACAGTCTCAATAATTCTATTAAGGGAAAACACATTTTCCTTTCAAATATGAACACACACCAGGAATTACCATTTATATGAATATTCATACCTCTTCACTCAAGGATGGAAATGCTTTACTCTGGTAAGGAAAAGCCTGGCCGTCCACAATGTGCCAGTGAAAGACATTTAGTTTGTTGAATGCCATGGCATCCTAAAAGAAGAAAGAAGGTAAAAATTACAAAGCTGACAGTTTTCAAACCCCAATGCTTTGAAACACTGATTTTTTACTTTGAAAAATGATAAGGTATGGGAAATGGTAAATTATAGAGTTATGTCCAGGCCTTTCGTTTTAAGGCACGCGTGCGCCTTGACGCGCCTACAGTTGATTTGAGACGAGTTATTATTGACGCACCTTGGGATTGGCAAAATGCTCGCCTCATGTCACAGGCAATCTTAACCATAATAC